>PVKA01038134.1:0-20472 GCA_004027165.1 Ctenomys sociabilis | reverse complement strand
GAAGGAAGGAAGGAAGGAAGGAAGGAAGGAAGGAAGGAAGGATGAATGCATGGGCAGGATGAATGCCTTCCAAGCAGATTTCTTCACATGAGGACTAGGATTGCGACATAGTCCTACCTTTGTGTCACCCTCCTCAGCAAGGTAACATCTATAAAAATGCCATTAATATCTAGAAAGATGGAGACACCCAATGAGCCACATCTGTCCCTCCACTAAAGACAAACACCCCTCACGGATACAGAGCGCAAGGCATCTCTCCCCGGGCTCTGCCTCAGCTGCTCACCATCAGGGAGCCCATTAGGGAACACAGGAGCCCTGGACCCAAGCAGAAAGGTGCCTGGACCCCAGGCAGGCTCATCCTAGGCCAAGCAGAGGAGGAGCAAGAATCCAGATGGGCCCTGGAGCCAGGCATGGGGCAGGTCCACAGCTGGGCGGAGCTGGAAGGACCAGCCTATACCACCTCCTCACTTTAAAGATCGGCAAAGAGGGCAGACAGAGTGATGTCCCTACAGCTGTACTGTTGGCAATTAATTGCACAAATGGCCACAGGTCCCTGGCCATCCTGCATTCACACCCTTTGCAATGAAACTTTGAAGCTCTGGCCACCCAGAAATGGAAAGCAGGTCCCCTCCTCTTGAACTCATGCTCAGCCACGTGGCTGGTTGGACCAGCCATAGTAATAAGGGATCCTGTCAGCCAGGTCCAACTTGTGTCTGCAGGGTCTTAGACCCTGGGCTGCTCCGTGGCTTTTCTGCCTCTGATGTGAAAGTAAGAACTTTCACTTGGTCTGGAAAATCAGGAGACCTTGTCCCACCTTCCCGCAGGCACCACCTGTCTGGGTCCCAGCGGCAGCTGCCCGGTTAGACTGGGGCGTGTGGTCCCCACCCCTGGGCACTGTCCTCACCACTAAGGCTGGCTCCCTGTGTGCAGCCGGGAACCCTCACCACTTCCTAACCTTTGAGACATCGCTCTGTACACACCTCTGTGACAAGTTGGCAAACAAAAGAGACCCTGAGGGTCTAGGAAACTGAAAGAGGACATCCCTCTGTGGTAGAGATGCTGATTTCCATGTGATTAAAATGCAAACAGGAGCTGGGTTCTCACAACAGCACTTCTGGGGGCACCAGGGTTCCCACCCCAGCTCAGTACCCAGGCCCTTCAGATTGCAGCCCATTTTGCCTTTGTGCCCAGGCTACACCCTGCCCTGTGACCACGAGCCCTATGTGTGACCACTCCCTGTTTTCCCACCCTTGTGCACGGCCTAAATAGCATCCCTTTGATACTTGGTGTTGACGCTCGCTGCCAACTCCATCTTCCCCTCCAGTCTCACCTCTCCCCAAAACTCCCTCACATCCCCAGATAAGGACTGCTCATTCTGCCCTTCGACCCCGCTCTTCCCAGCCCCGGGATGACCCCCTATTTTGCAGCTATCACAGTCTGCCCCAGAGTATGATACTGCAGCACAGTCCGCCTTCCCACCAAGACAGGGGCCATGCAGTGCACCCTCCCCTAATTACCAGCCCTGCTGTAGACTTATTACCCAAAGTAGCTTCGGACTGAAATTGAATGTCCATGATTTGCATAGTTTTGCATTTCATTTGCATAGCACTTATTTCCTGTCCAAAAATACTGGCTTTCACCTACAGTTTTGTTCCTGACTCCAAGGCTCCCAGAATTGTTCTCTGTGCCCCTCCCTCTCACCTTCTGTGCCACCCCAGCTGACCTCACCTGGAGAAACACCTGGCCACCCCCTCCCTCCCTTCCGCAGCGATGCTTGGACCTGCCTGCCTGGCTGCCAGGGTTGATACGGGCCAACTTGTAATCTTTTGTGTCCAGTGCCCAGCACACACTTAGGACATGCCAGGAGTTTAGGAAGAGCCTATAAATGAATGAATGAATTAATTAATTAATTGCTCAGAGATGGAGAAAGTGAGAAGGCTTGGCAAAAAGACAGAGCCAGGGGCCTTGAAGAACAGCAGGACCCTGGGAGGTAGGCTCTACAGAAACCTTCTACACATAGTGTGAGCTAAGAGTTGGGCAGAGGGCGAGGACTGAGTCTGGAGACACCAAGCCAGGTGGGTGGCCCAGTGCCCGTCCCTTCATTGCGGTGGGCCTCAGTTTCTCAGATGAAACCAGGGGCCACTGTACCCCAGCACACAGCGCCATGCCCAACTCAGGGAAGGTGCCTGAGAATACCAGCTGGGCAAATAAATGAAAGGACACCCTGTGGGGCTGCTGAGAGGTTAAATAAGATGCCACCCACCGGCACCCTATGAAGCCTGGCTCAGTCTCTCTCTGTGACTTGGTTACCCACCCAACCTCCTGTGGGTAGGATGGGTATGGCCCTGGCACAGGACCCCCACACCGGAAGACTCCCCTAGACAGAGGCCCATTGCTCATCCAGGTGGATCCACTCACAGTGACGACCAAAGTCTATGCTGGTCGGCCCACCAGGGGCTGACGGGAGCCCTGAGACTGTACCCCAGCCTGATGGCACCAGGCTTCCCAGAGGAAGGACAGCAGTGCTGGATGTCAGAATATAGGTCCGGCTCTCCAAGAACTTATGGCACCCCAAGAAGAGGAAGCTATAGCGGAGGTGGGCAGTGAGGCAGAACGCAGTTGGGTCCCAAGACCACTGTTGTTATTGCAAGCCCAAAGTAGAGGTGAGGAGACCGAGTCCAGAGAGGGCAAGTGACCCCCCGAAGAGGTCACAGCACTGCAAGAGCAGACCTTTGCTGGGAAGGCTGATTCCTAACTCAGAGCTCAGAGCACTAGGAACACAGGGACTGAGGGAGGCCAGTGAAGGCCTGGGCGGGGTGAGGGAACAGAGCCAGGAATCCTTTCAGCCCTAAACCCAGCTTCTACTTTAAGGGTGACCAGAAGTGACCCTAAAAGGAAGGGACTGGGGAAAAATATTATAATTTGGAATATTCTTATTTAATTTTAGGTTCTTATGGAGAAGCACATATTCATTGGCCAGGGAGCTGAGAGGCAGGCACACCTCATGCTGAAGCACAGAACCCATCTAGCCTCAGCCGGATGGACTTTATTGGATCAGTCAGCTCCTAAGTCCACAGCAGGTGGAATTCAGGCAGAGCCTGATCCAGGGGCTTGGGCTATGCCTCCAAAGTCAGATTTCTCTCGCTCTTTTGCTCTTTTAGCTTGGCTGTCTTAAGTCAGCTTCTCAGAATACCTCTTTCTGTCTCTCTTCTATGGGCGCTCAGCTTCCCTGAGCTCGGGGAAGCACCCTGCTAAGTCCTGTGGACACCAGCAAGAGAGCAGCAGGAAGAGTCCCCAACACCGGGCAGTTACCTGTCTGAGTCTCAGCTTTGCAGCCTGATGTGGCCTTATTGTCCCTGCCCAGCCCTTCTATTTCAAGATTCATGACGTATTGTGACATAATGTTCTGAGAAACTAGGAGCACTGCCTCTGCCCCTAGCTTGCACTACTGTCTTGTAGATTTGTGGTTCCTTAACCAGAGAGGTGAGAACATCACATAGACCAGTTGGCAAGGGCATCAGGGAGTGGGGAGGGGGGGTTGGGCCTGGAGCTCTGTTCCTCCCCTCCCCTGCCACCCTGCAGAAGACCTCACTCTGAGATCACATGGCACAGACAAAAGGGGGCAGGCCATGGCTATAGAGGACCTGGAGGCCCGTGTTCAGATCCCAGTCCCACACATATGAGGGAAAGCTCTCGGCACCTCCCAACTCAGAACCTGTGACACCTCTCCTGGCTCACACAAGAGCGCAACCCAGATCTAGCCTGAGTCCCTCAGGCCTGGGACTCCTGCACTCCATGGGACAGGAGGCAAGACTAGTCTTGGTCACCCTACTCCCATGCCTTCCCTCCACAATGCATGGGAGACCTGTCATCTTTCTGACCCTGTTGCTTTGGCCAGTGTGTCATCGGCAAGCCAAGTTTCACAGCTGAGCCCAAGGTCAAGAGTGGAGACAAATGCCCCCATCAGGGAGGGGTGGCAAGGTTTGAGTAAGGAGGCAAGGCCCCCAGGTCAATCTACCACTCCCACCTTCTAACAGGGGAACCACAGCAAGGGACTTGAGCTAGTGGGACTCAGTATCCTCATCTAGGACATGAGCTAACAAGATCCACACACCGGGGCGCGTCCAGAAGCATACTCCTGTCACTATGCATCACCTCCTGCTTCCCTCCAGCCTTCCCCACAGGTAGCTGCCCCTCGGGCAGCTGCAGGAGGCACAGCTACCGCCCTCCCATCACAGCGACAGAGAACCTTGGGGTGGGGTGCGTATGCATGTGCAGGAGCGCAGATGTGGGGTATGCACTCTGAAAGGCAGATGCTACAAACCGAGCTTCCCGTTGCCTCTGTGAGGCTAAAGTTGCTTTTCAGGGCCCAGCTCCCAGATTCCGCCTGCTGCAGAAATCATCATGTTATAATTACAAGTTAATTAAAGCAGAAGACATCAAAGCCACTTTAGACAGATTAATGATATGGCGAGTGCCAGAAATTTCACCGTTTTATATATTAACCACATTGTCGTCTTTATTCCACTTTTCTCCCTTCTTTTGTGTCAGCCGAAAAGCCTTTCATATCTTTTCTCTGCCCCCCTCAATGCATGAGGAATTTGAAGCCCTAACAGCTGTGAGGAGCTGTCTATAGAGAAGGGGCCCGTTCAAAGGATATCAGGAAATCAACGAGCCTTTTAGCTTCTGACTAGAATGAAGCTGCCACCCGCCTAACCCTCCCCTTAAAAAAAAAAAAAAATCCTGAAAAACATCAGTCGTTAAAATCAGGCCATTGCAAAGGGAAGAATTGGAAGCTGGGCTCTCCAGCCTCCGCCCTCCAGGGAGGTTCTGGGAGGAAAAAATTTTGCATTTCAGGTTGGACACCTGGCTGAGCCTGACAACCAAGCCATCAAAGCTTAGCCGGAGGGTGAAGCAGATCCTGAAAATCGAAGCAGAAAAGAAAATAAATGGCCCCTGCGTGCTCTCCAGGTATCTCTGAGTGTCTGCTTCTGCCAGACTGCTGTAGCCTGTGGTAAAGTGGCCAGCAGGTCAGAGGTCCGCTCTGCCTTCCTGGGGTTCATGACCCAGCCAGTGGCTACTGTCAGTGGCTTTCTGCTTATTATTCTCCTGCTTGAAGGTCAATCATTGGACAGAGAGGGAGATCTTAGGGACCCAGATTGATGGTGGCACCTTCATATTCAATATGTGGCCTCCGAAATCACAGCCAATGGGCGGGCAGAGGGGATGGAGGACCACCTGGTATGATTCTGGAAGCCAGACCTGGAAGTGATGTCATCGCTTTTGCCCACCATCTGTGGATCGGAGCTCAGCTCTTTGACCTGCCCAGCCACACAGGGGACTGAGCAACAGAGTCCCTGGCTGGCTGGCAGATGCACAACCATGCTGTGCAGAAGGCTGGTTTGACCACCTGGAGAGACGCAGATGCCTGCCCAGCCCTGGGCTAATCTGGCTCAGCAGGTGGGCCCCAGTGGTGTGAAGCAGAGATACTTCAGACGCTCAGCGGCCATGGGGTGCATTGGAGGCCCCAAGGAGCATTGTCTGCTGAGCCACTCCATCAACTGGCAGAGAGCATGGCACCCTGGATTCCAATCCGAAACATTGCGAGGGTGGCCTGCTGCAAGGGAATAGGTCATGGAAACAGGCACAGCCCCCATGGAGAAGCGTCAATAACATGCTGCTGGATTACTTACACTGGCCAGGAGCCTGGGGCATGGCAGGACAGGTTGCAGCTAGAAATAGTATTGAATGTAAATTCAGAAGATCTGTTTGTTTACTCGGGGCAGTGTCAGACAAACCACCACAGCCTCCCCAAGGTAGGTGGCTTCTACCTAATTCATGCAATTGTGAGAGTGTGGAAGTATCCTGTCTTCATTAAACATCTACGCCAGAGCCTGCTCGAGGCCCTAGGGGAGCTAAGGTCAACAAGTCACTAATGAGAAAGTAACTTGAAAATGGTCATGCCCTGCACAAATGAGAGACGTTGTGTTGGAGACTCTTGGGTCTTGATCCCGTCTGTGACCTTCTTCGGCTCTTTGACCATGGACAAGGGTCTTAGCTATCGTGAGCCTCAGATCCTTCATCTATACAATGAGAAAGGGGAACTCTGTGACCTCAGAGGTTTCTTCTAGCTATGTTCAGTGATTCTGTCTCAAGTAAAAGCAAGACTTTCACAAGATGAATCTGGCTGCAGAGTATAGGGTAGGTTGGAAGAGACGTGTGACAGGCACGGAGCAGGCAGGAGATCATCTAAAGGCGTCTTTTTGTACGTTTTAAGCTCTTCCCACTTACATCATGCCCCGCCTTCCTCCATCATCGAGGAAATGGGGGCAGGAGGAACTGGCACCTTCGGTTAGATTGGCCACCCTGGCCCATCCAGTGTTCTAGAATCTCTGGTGGGCCTGTTCCTACAAGCTGAATCTGATAGAGCTTTTCACACCTGGAAAATGTTTGCGATGGGAGGACCCAGAGGATCTGCCAGGCAGTATGAGGCCATGTTCCAAGTACAATTTCCTTTCTCTTCAGGGAAAGCAGCTGGAGCATTTCAGCACCACGGCCAGTTCCCCCCTGTTCATGGTTGGGGGGCCGGCTTCCTCGGCCCAATGTAGGACCTCGGGAGCCCTGCTGAGGGTGGAAAAGGAAAACCCCCCTTCTGAAGGATCCCCCCCCGAGTCTGAAACAGAGACAGCCCCTGCTCCGGGGGCTGGTGTAAGAGAGAAGAGCAGAGTAAGGGTCTCCAGTCTGATTTTGTGGGTGAACATGCAGAAGACTAGGGAGAAGCTGGGCATGGTGGTGCATGCCTGCAATCCCAGCACTCGGGAGGCTGAAGCAGGAGGATTGTTGTGAGTTCGAGACCAGACTGAACTGCATAGTGAGACCCTGTCTCAAAAAGACAAAAAGAAGAAGAAGAAGAAGAAGAAGAAGAAGAAGAAGAAGAAGAAGAAGAAGAAGAAGAAGAAGAAGAAGAAGAAGAAGAAGAAGAAGAAGAAGAAGAAGAAGAAGAAGAAGACGACGACGACGACGACGACGACGACGACTAGGGAGAGGGGAGGGCCAGTGGGTGGGAAGGAAGTTAAAATGTGCTTCCTCAGCATGAAGTCCTCACAGCCACTGTCAGAAGTTAACATTATTATGCATGTCTGACAGCTCAAGGGCTCAAACCAGAAGAGCCCCAACTCCTACAGCTTGTCAGCACAAGAGTCAAGTCTTGAACCCAGGCCCATCCAAATCTCCACCCTGGGCTCCTTCTCCCCACCTCACAAGCTCCCAAGAAGCCAGATGATGTCGTAGAGTGTGACACACAGCAGGAACTCTGCAAATGTCTGTCAAATTATTGATGGATGAATAAAAGCAGAGGAGTGAACTGGGTGGGTGTGCAGACAGCTGGGAGGAGAAGCGTCTTCAGCTGTCTTCAGATGCTAAGCCGCAGATCACAGCTCCCCTCTCCTGGAGGGTCACAGGGAGGGAGGGATACCTGGAGAGGTGCATCGGGAATGTGACCCTGCCCCATGCAGGCGCTTCCCGGACTGAGGGCACAGAGAGGCCGCCCCTTGCCTCCAGCTCGGGTTGGGGTGGGGCTGAGGCACAGCCTGTCCCTGCCCTGGCTCAGTGTGCTCAGCAGCAGCGTGAGGAAGCTCTCCGTGGCATCTCTGACAGGCCCAGGCACGCCCTGACACATGAGGGCCACGCTGAGCGGGGAACCACGCTCTGAATTTGTCTGGCACAATAGAGCCTGGGAGAAAGGAAAAAAAAAAAAAAAAGAGTGAATGGGGGAGCGGGGTCTCAAGTCAGACCTACGACAGGATCCGGATCCAGGATGGGCAAAAGGAAGCCCCTGGGAGGCCAGGCACCTGCGGGGAAGGCAGGCACCGCCTGCTCCCAGTGTTCTGGGATGCAGGAAGGAAGACGGCAAGACCTGGAAGGACCACGAGAGGAGATTTCCTAGATGGACCTCTGCCCTTGCAGATGGAAAGCCCAAGTCCAGGGAAAGATGGAAAGTGACCAGGCGCTTTGCAGCAAGGAGAGGCTGAGCAGCCTTTGGGCGGGTTACTCCCTGTGACTCAGTTTCCCCATGTGTGAAATGAAGACAGTGCTATTGGCTACGTCCCATGAAGTCAAATAAAAGCAGTCCCTCTAAAGCATCTGAAACAGTGCCTGGTATACAGTAAGTGCCCCATAAATGCCAGCTATGGGATCAGGATAATGAGGGTGGCGTGGAGTCGGGGACCCAGGCTTGGGCTCTCTGCCCTCTTGCTGGCATGCTTATTTGGGGGTCTACAGACCTGAACTCCAGGCTGAGTTCAGTCAAGGAAAGGTTCCGGCATGGTCCTGAGGCTGCAACACCCACCTCCAAGCTTCAATGTCTCCTGGGAAACAAGGCCAGGGTTACCCTGGCCCACAGCTCTACGAGGGGTTGCAATGCCTCCCCCAGCAGGGCAGCCCCAGCCTGCTTTGCCTTCCCTGCCTGGGTACATAACGTTTATGATTCCACATTCTCAGTCTACTTGCCCCCTTCTGGCTCACTCAGAGCTCACTCACATCCGGACGCCAGGCCAGGCTGTCAGAGCCCACCCAACTCATGGCAGAGTAGCTGCCTGTGGCCCCTGGACTGGCCACTGCCTGCCCGTTACCCACTCTGCATGGCGAGCCATCCGTCCTCTGGCACCAGCCTTTCTGGCCCTGAGCCATGAGGTGGTAGCTGCCAGGCAGAAGAGCCAGTCAGAGGCCCCTAATGATACCTGGGCAGCCTGGTGCCAGCAGCTGCCTGTCCCCAAGCACAGAGCAGGTGACAGTGCCTTCAGCAAGGTGTGCGTGGGGGTAGGGGGTGGGCTCCCTTCTTCCCTGTCCTACCCACACCATGGCCTGGCATGGAGTCAAGGGGCAGGGCTGTCACTGTGAGTCTGGGGGTGCCCCTGGATTGCCAGTGTAAGGTGCCTAGCGAGGCAGAAGACACACAGTGGCTTCAGAACGAGTCTCCTTTCTCTCCCCTCCGTGCTTTGACACCACTGCAGTGCACATCTGGGCCCCAGAAAAGCCACGGGCTGGGCTGCAACCAGCCCAGGTGTTCACCATTGGCTTCATCAGCTCTGCAGCTTCAGGCAAGAGTGGAGGGCGGGCCTTGGTTCCTTCCTCCATAAAGTGAGGCTCCTCATGAAATCCACAACAGGGACAGCTTGGGGACAGTCCCACAGGGAAGGCCAGAAAAGGTAGCGCTAGCGCCTCCCAAGGCATCATTCTGAGTGCCTCAGCTCCTTGTAATGTTCCCTCTGGAGCCGGCACAGAAAGGTCAAGTGCCTTGCCCAAGGCTGCACAGCCTGAAGGAGGCAGAGCCAGCCTTCAGCTGAGCTGTTAACAGGGCTGCAGACTCCACTCCCACCCAGGCCTCCCGGCTGAGGGTTTCTAGCACAGCCGCGGACGGCCTGAGCAGCATTAGCCCACCTCTGTCCCCACGGGTACCAGGCAGGGGTGTTCTGGGGGAACCTGCATCTGCCATGTGTCTGCCCTGCTGTGGGAAAGAAGGGGCAGAGCACATGAAGGTCACCAAGCCACGCGGCCTCTGCTGCCCTGCCTGCTGGGTTCCCACCACAGTCTCCCCAAGCCCGCTGAACTCAACACCCCAGAACTTTCTGCAGCTGATCAGAGTACAGAAGCTCCACACCCTGGAAGGCGAGGCCACTGTTGGAAACCTTTCAAAGGTCTTGGTCCCCCTCAGCCACATCTCTAGCCAGGACATGCCCTGGGCCTCTGCTCTGGGCCCTGGTGGACACTGAAGGCTCGGGCTGGAGCCTCCTTGATCCCAGAGCATCTCTGGCTTCTGGAGGGATGGCAGGATGAGGCAGGGACGCCTGTGGCTAATTGGATTAGCCTCCCAAGCAGGACTGTGTTTATTTAACTCTGTCCTGGATCCACGCAAGGGAGGGGACAGATGCCTGTCTGAGGGGCAATTGGGCTCTGCCACAAGCAGGGGCCTCTACCTTGGTGACCACACCCTCCCTGGAGGGACAAGAGAGCAGTCTCCAGGCCCCAGTCCTGTGCTGTAAGAAAACCCCAGGCTGGACACTGCAGGAAATGTCACTGCCAACAGCCCCGCTGCTTCCTGGGTCTCGGCCTCTGTCTCCCTGGTGCGCCAGCCCTGCGTCTCTCTCCTCTCCCCCCTCTCATGGCTTCACCGCCCCTTCTGCATCCTCTTCTCCACCTGAATGCTCTACATTTGCCCTCCTAGGCCCTTTGCTGGAAGATGGAGGTGGGAGGAGGGGTGGAGGACCCACTGGCCCCAAGCCTCTCCCTCCTGCTGGGTCCATTCCTATTCCTGCCGCTTCCCACAGTTGTGGTCCTGGCCCTGCCCACCTCTTCCCCGGGCCCTGACCACACCTGCCACAGCCCAAGGAGTCCTCTGTCCCATCCCCGTCCCCTCCAGGTTCATCTGCAAAAGCCACCCTCTCTCTTCCAGCTCCATCTTTCTAATGCCACGCCTGTCCCCTCCCTGCCCATTACTTGGTGCCTCCTCCTCTTCCGCTCTCACCAGGGCTCCCCCAGACTCCAGAAAACCCTTCACTTCAGACAAAGGTCCTGTCCAAGACCGCTTGGAGGAACACTCAAGGTGAGGATCCCCAGGCTCCTGAAGGAGGCATCTTTGGAATTGGCCCCGACCGTTCCCCACATCTGCTGCCTGGGTCTCCCTCAGTCTCCCCATGGGAGTGCAGAATGTCATCTGGGAATGTGGCAGTGCTGCATGGTCGTAGCTCTCATCCCTAACCCAGATTAATAGCCATCACCTCTGAAGTCTCCGCTGCCTCCTGCCCTGGGCTCCTTCCTTCCTTCTCCACCCAGCCTCAGCCAAGGATCCATTTGATAATGCAGAAATCAGGCCAAGCCCCTTCCTGTGTAGAAGTCGGCACAGACCTCTGGTCACCAACCAGGAGAACCAAACACGGGCTGGACCCATAGCCCGAGGAGTTGTCTGTCACCTCCGCCCCACTCCACCCCCTCCCACCCCCACCCTGCCCTGACCTGCGGGTCCCCTGGATCAGTGCCTGCACTGTTAGGAAGCTTCCTGCACCTGCAGAAGTGGCGAGCCATGCACAGCTCCTGCTCCTGCAGGAAGTCTTCCTGACCAGCCCGGGTCCTCTCCACCTTGCTACCCAAGCCTGGCCTGTGCATCACCCTCACTCATGAGCCATCAGCCCAAACTTGTTCTTTGGTCCTTTTTGGATAATCTAAATCTCACACACGATGATGGATCAGGGCTCTGCGTGCAAAGGTGGGTCTAGGGTCCAGGTAACTGCAGGCCTCCCTGAGCCCAGGCAGCCCTCCTCACTCACCCGAACCCCAGCGTCCTCCTCATCTTGCTGCGCCATCCAGGCCTTCAGACACAGGCGTGATCAGTAGAACTGAGCATCAGGCACCTGGCCTCAGACTGAGAAGGGGACGTCAGGCTCGTGCGGCTCAGGGGAGATGGGTGCCAGCCAGTGTCCAGGTGACAGTGCACTCCTAAAGGACAGTTGTGAGCTCCTGGGGACAAAGCCTGAGACACTGAGGCAATTTGTCCAAAGCAAGTGGGGGGCCAGAGGGTGATTTGTTTGGGGCTGCCTGTGGCTGGGTGGGCTTTGTCCAGACAGGGCCAGGGCTGGGACTTAGGGAGCACAGGCCAAGCGCACACCTGGGCAGGGGCCTGGTGCTTTTCCCTGTCTCCCCAACTTGTCCTTCGAGGCAGGTGTAGCCCTTTCCATGCCGCAGCAAATGCCCGCTCCCTGGAGAGCACCTTTATGCTGGTCCCCACGTGCCACCCCGGCTCCTTCAGCCCTCAGGGATCTCTTTTCCTCATTCTTTTTTTTTTTGTTCCCTGGCAGGGGGGAGCGTAGCACGGGGGCCTATTCCTGAGGCCTGAATTGGCATTCACATAAAAACCATGTGCAGCTGGCCTGTGTTTGAGCTCATTCTGACCTGGCTGGGGCAAAGCCATCCAAGTGCTGGGGTCTGCATAGGACGCGTGCTAGGCTCCAGCATGGTGGCCGTCCTTTCTTTAACACATGGGCTGTTCAGCTTTTCCATCTCCATCTGGTGCCCCAGGAAAATAGTGAGCATTGGCTAAATAAAGCTTAGGTTGGGTTCATGTATTCATTCAACAAACACCACTGAGCCCCTTCCGCAGGCAGGAGGGATGCTTTGTAACAAAGCAGATGCTGTCTTGCTTTTGCGGAGTTGGGTTCTGAGGTGAAAAGATAGGCAAAGACTAAAGACATAATTTAAAAAAAAACTGCTCAACAAATGTGTACTATAAAAAGCAAGAGTGGGACAGGGCTGGGGAAGCAAGAATGAAGGGCAATAGGGAAAATTGCAATCTTCCTGCCTCAGCCTCCCAGGTGTGAGCCATTAGGCCAGGCAAAGGGGGCTGCTCTGAGGATGGTGCTGACATCATTTAGACACTTGGCCGAGGTGGAGACTTGTGCTCTTGGGGCATTTGGCAGCTTTGTCTGTCCACCTAACGTCATGCATCCCATCATGTTTCCTGGCAGAGTAAAAATCAATATAGGATGGCTGCAATGCAGGCTTAAAAGGAAGTGGCAATAAACTATGGGTTTTACCTGGAGAGATAAAGTCATTGAATTTACCCTGTGGCTTTACAAGACGCACAGCCTATCTTGGGGCGGAGCAAGGCAGTTTTGTCTGAAAGCTGAAGGAGGTAACAGGTGGAGGAAGACGGGATCTCAGCCATGCTTTGTGTTGCCACCCAGAACTACAACTCCCAGAATCCCCTTCTCTGTAGTTTGGGGAATGACCCCCTAAAGGTGTGGGATCCGGCGAACTTACTGACTGGCTCTAGCAGTCTGCTCTGCTGGCTGACGGACTAAAATCTGAATGCGGAAGTAGCTGCCACTAGATGAAGTTCTGACAGCATCACCTCCGGGGACCTTGTAGAGGGAGTGGGGACAGACGAGGAGGCCGCATGGAGACACAGATCGCCCTGGATGCATCGCAGCAGGGACCCTCAGGATTGCGGAGACGTCATCACCCTCTGAGATCATGTTTTCATGAGCTCTGGATTGCCGCTGGCAGTCGTAGAGATCGAAAGCTTGACTTAAAGGTCAACGTGAACACGTCCTCCCAGCTGCCCATTGTGAACTGGGTGTTTTCGGACCAGCCGAAAACTCATACAATTGGGCGTGCGGGGCAACGATTTCATCCTAACACACGTGGCAAATACAACATCAGCTCAAGCAGGGCGCGAAGACCCTGGTAAGTTCACTGTCTACGAGCTCCAAACACCCCTGCCCACCCAGTCCTGGGCTCTGTGGGTTGGCTGAACTGTCGGTTGCTTTGGAGGAGCTGGAAAGTGGGGAAAGGGGGTTCCCGAGCAGATGGCTGCTGGAACTTAGTGGGGTCGCAGCCAATTCCTTCGGCTGGTGGAGGTAAGTCAGAAGCACGGGCTCAGCAGCTCGGACTTCCACTCGGTGGGGCTGATTTGGCCACAGTCCCTGCTAAGCGTCCAGGTGCCAGAGGCAGAGGCCAGCCCTGGGCACCCAATACCTGCAGAGACCTTTGGCTTTGCCAAACTCAGGTCTGCAAAGTGCGGGCCTTGCCCTGCCACCCTCAGGGCCCTCCACACAGCTCTGTTTGGACTGACAACCTCTGTGCACAACTGAAGTACAGCAGTGGGCCCTGCTCAGGTGACCCTCAGACTTTCCCCTGCTCTCCGTTGGCCTCCCAGGTGGCCCGATCAGAGGGCGTGCAGTTGTTGGGAGACACAGCAGTGGTACCAGCCTCGCGGTGAAATCTCACAAGGATCAGCAGCCAGCGTGCGGTACGACCATGCCACGGCCGAGACTGCCAGCTCCAGGATCAGGAGTGCAAGCGGAAGGGCTCCTCTCACTACAGTGTAACCCACGAGTGAAATAAGTTTGCTTTCTAACCCCCTGATGGCTGTCCTGTGGGTCTGGGGCTCTTGGTTCCAGAGGAACACTTCTTCCCAGAGACACAGTGGATCTAGTTGAAGCTGATCTCTGGGAACTTTGGGTCCCATGTGCTGTGGGCATAGAAGGGGCCTCCCCGCCAGCAGGAGTGATCATTCCTCCATGCCCAAGGGAAGCCACTCACTACTACACAATGGCAATAAATAGGAGGACGCCTTGAAGCACAGAGGACCCTAAGGCAACTCTTAGTATTCCTGAGTGCTGTGAGAAAGTCAGCCAACTCCAGCTCCCATCAGGAGCACAGCTAATGGCTCAGTCCCTTGGAGTCACTCCACCGGGCAAGGCCAAGTTCATGTTGGAGGCAAACGGAATATGAAATGTGTGGTGGAAGAGGACGTGATAACAGTGGCTACAAGCCACGGGTGGTGGCACACATCCGTGATCCCAGCACTCTCGAAGGCTGACCCAGGATGATGGTACACTCAAGCCCAGCTTGGGCAACTTAAAGAGACTGTCTCAAAATAAAAGCTGGCTGGGAAGGTCATGTGTTCAGTGGATAGATGGATAGACAGACACATACATACATACATACATACATACATACATACATACATACATGCCAGCTGCAATCATATGACTAGCTGGAGAAGGATCCTTTCTTACTATTTCTTTTTCTGTATTTTAGGGAAGGGTCTCCAGGGTGTTCAGGGTCTCACTACTAGATTAGACTCATGGTGATTATCCTGTTTACAGCCTCCCAAGTGCTGGGATTACAGGCATGTGCCACCACGCCCAGTCTCAATGGCCATCTCAGTGGGAGCCTGCCATCTCAGTGTACCCTGGGGTGGGGCCAGCATGGCAGGTCTGGGGATTGAACCCCCAGCCCCTGCACTGCTTGCAGGTGCTTTAATCTGCTGAGCTATTTGGCTGGTCCTTCCTTTCTTATTTTGACATGAAGATTTTTGTTATAAGCCTATGTTAATTCTCTTCTCCGTCTTTCACTGCCTTGCCATTTCCCATAAGATTTGTAACAGTAGCTAATTTTATTATGTCGTATTTAAATAAGATCTCTAAGAAAGACTTCGACTCAGCTAGAAAATAAGTAAATGTCATCCAAAGATGGACAAAGGGACCTTGTATCATCTTTTGCAGAAAAGCTAGGATAGTGTGTTTTTAGCTGTACAAGGAATCATTGCATGATTCTGTGAAGAAGCAGGATTCTGCAGTGATCACAATTTGAAAGTTAAATATGAACAAAAATGAAGACGTGAGCCAAACTGGCATAGGGTAATTGCTGGTGCTTTTCTGCTGTGCCAATTTAACTAAGCTATAGCTACATTTCCTAGAGTTCCTCTCCCCTTCTGTTCTGAGTTAGGCTGGGACCCATATTTCCCAGAATCCCTTTCCCGTTCTGTTTCAGAGTCAGGTGAGCAGCAGGAATCCTGGCTTGGCATTGGGAAGCAACAGCCAAGCTTGCATCCAGAAGGTGAGGAAGGATTGGGTATGACTGCTGACGTGGCTCACCTTGTTGGAGCAGTGTGGCCCCCGGGCCGCGGTCACCAACAGCATCTCGTGGGCTGAGTGCTGAGCAGCTCCGTGGCAAAGGCGCCAGATGCTGGTGAGTCATCAGCATTATCAGAATCAGAGGCTGGAGATGGGAACACACACAAGCTCTAGTCTCTCTCTGTGAGCTCAGGGTCACCCTTGGGGGTCTCTGTCTTCCATGCTTCAGTCATCTTCCTTTTCCAGCTGCCAGCCAAGAGACCCAGACATGAGTCACAACCTCACATCGATGGCTTTGCCATCCTCACAACACCGTAAGGTCAAGGCACTGTGATAAATCACTGTTAGTCATTATCGCTCCTACTGGTCCTGCCTTCTGCCCCCAAACACAGGGACCCATGTCCAGGTCTGTCCCCTGCAGGAAGAACTGAAGTGGGAATTCCTGTGAAGGTGACTTGTGCAGGGGCCAATCTCAGGAACAACCAGAGTGTGGGAAATGGGGAGGGGCAAAATAAAACTGGGGGTTCTGTTGGGGTCTGGCCTCATCCTGATCCTACAGGGAACTCAGGGGCATGCATGACACCACAGTCGTTCTCCCTTGAGGAACAGCAAAGGTCAATCAGTTATGCCCTACAGCCACCTTGGGAGATGGCGTAATCTTCCAGGTGTCTGCTGGTGACGCAGCTCCTCAGGAGCAGGAGACATCCGTGAGCTCTGGGAAGAGCAACTCAGGAGAGGGGTGACCCTGGGTGGGGGTCACCTGCTATAGATGGTCATACTAGAAGATCTCAACATGGATCCCAGACACCACTTCGTGGCTAGGTGACCTCAGGCAAGTGTCCCAAATTCCTCAAACTTCAGTTGCCTCATGTGAAACACGGGAATAAAAGCAGTGCATAGCGCCACAAAGGTTCTGAAAACAGTGTTTACCGTGAGACAGACTGTCAAGAAATATTACTATCATGCAAATTATTATTCACTACATGATAGAAATTTTTAAAAATCAACTAGTAGTCTGATACCATGTTAGGACAGATATGTCTACCTAACCCACAACATAACTCAACAGTTAGACTCTGTCTAGCCTTGACCGGCTAGACTCAGCTGCAAACTACAGATAGCCCGACCCTGCTCAGTCTGACCACCCTTAGCTACACGGCCTGTGCTTCCTGGCCACAACCTATATAAGCCAACTCCAAACCTATATCCACCATTTCCAAGCACAAGCTGATGCGTTGGGAGTGATCACTAGCTGCCTGACTAATAAAATTGGCCGCTTTCCTGCTCCTCGATGTAGAGCATTTTCCATTCAGTTTGGTATCAGTTGAACAACATTCTTGGTTCCTTGGACAGGAAACACACTGTGGTGACTGTTTAGGTCACCAGTAGAAGCCTGCTGGCTGCAGCAAGGACCTGATCTCCAACCTGTGGACAAGAAAGCATGCCCTCCAGGCCTTTCCAGAGTCTCCTCAGCAGTGCAGGATAGCGGGCCCCTATAATTGACTACTTCCCCCCCCCCACAACACCCCAGACCTTGCTGCTCCAAGGAGATGAAACACAATCAGTTCAGGCCCGTGGACGAGATAGGACCACCTGGGACGTCCCTCAGGCAGTCTGCCAGGTGCCACCCCGCATGGATGAAGGCGGACCAGATTACCCCACATCTGAATCACTCAGAGCAGTCATTTGCAGTTTCCGTTAGGTCTTACCCCCAGGACTGGGGATGGAATGTTTTAGCCTCTCTGTGCCTGCATGTGACTATGTGGACTGATTGCGAACAGGCAGTGTAAGCAACAGATTGATCTGTCTGTGCTCCAGGGAGGGCGACCCCTGAGGGATCCTAGAGTTATGGAACTTGAGTGGGCCCCAACCTGTAGTTCTGCACACACATCTCACTGGGCGTCCCCTGAACATTCTCTTCAGAGGCTTGAGAGGGTGTAATGGAGACCTAAGTGACACTTCTCCTGAGCCCAGATGGTCCCAACATTGCCATTGCTAAGAAGCAAGCAGCCCAGTGGGTGCCTGTTTGGCCTCTCTCTCTCTCTCTCTCTCTCTCTCTCTCTCTCTCTCTCTCTCTCTCTCTCTCTCTGAGAGGGGCACCCACCCTTCAGCTGTTGCATCATTGTTTGAGGATACAGTGCACACACGCTGTAGGGAGTCAGTAAGGTGCATGGCAGAGTAAACCCAATGCCCTGGGCTGTATGCTGGGAAAGTTCAGGAAAGGTTTCTCAGAGGATTCCAGAGTGGAGATACAGCCTCAGCAACTCTATACCTTCTGTGCGATTGGTTGCCCACACCTATGCCTTGCATGGCCACAAGAGGCAGCTCTGAATGTAGAAGTTGTTTGCCAGGTTTGGGATAAAGTAACAGGCTCCCAACCCAGTGAGAATTCTAGTCAGGCCCCTGTAATTGACTACTGGCTGGGACTACGCCCCACCCCGCACCTTGACTCCATGCCTGCGCTTGCCAAAAGAATCCTTTTCATGGTCAAAGCTAATTTGCCTGACCACAAAGTTTCAATCAGAGAAGTCCCTAGCAAAAGAGAATGTATCCTGTTCTGCCCAGCGACCCTGCAGACGACTTTCCTACCACATGTGGTCCACCAGGTGGCTTCCCCTGAGCACCTGCCGGTCCAGGTGCCAGCAGCTGGTCCAGCCAGACACTGCCCGTTCTAACACCCCATCCTCATAGCCACTGTCGGCCCCACCTCTTGCCCCACCCAGACTCTTGTCTAGTCAATCACTGCGTCCACTTATCCTGTCTTCAGATGCCTGTCTGTGTTATCCAGAAGGCTACCAGGGTCAGACCAAGTGCCTATCATGTTTTACCAGCCTTTTCTCCTATACTAGGCTTTTCAACAGCAAACACCACACCCCATCACATTCTAAAAGCCTCAAGCTCTGACCAATCTCCTTGATTCAATTTTCAGACCCATATCCCTACCTGGGATGACTGACAGCACGTAGTCCTATTCGAGATGAGAGAGAGAGAGAGAGAGAGAGAGAGGAAGAAGGAGGAGGAGGAAGGAAGAGAAGGAAGAAGAAGGAAGAGGAGGAGAAAGGAAGAGGAGGAGGAAGAAGGAAGAGGAGAAAGGAAGAGGAGGAAGGAGGAGGAGGAGGAAGGAGGAAGAAGAAGAAGGAGGAGGAGGAAGAAGAAGAAGAGGAAGAAGAAGGTAGAAAAGGAGGAAGGAGGAGAAGGAAGAGAGAGAGAGAGCAGTGTATGTACAGAATAAAGTGCCTGAGTCCAAGGTCATCCAGACTCAGCTGGGAACTGTGGCAGGAACATGGTCTAATCAGTCTGAAAACAAAAGTAATTGAAAAAGAAATGATTTGCTCTATAATAGGCAGAGACATGAAAAAGCTGCTCAGCTTTAATTCACCAGAATATGCAGGTGGGGTGGCACAGGCAGGCTAATTTAAAGAGAGAGAGACACGCTCAGAACACCTGAGGAGCCTGCTGGCCCAGTGGCTAGGCTGAAACAGAGACACAAGGGCAAGAGACAAGACCGGCGGGGGAGAAAACAGGAACTGTATGTTTTGCTTTGGTTATTTCAAAGCAGGCAAGGGAACACGCCAGAGCCCAAGCTCTCTTTCCTAAGGCCAGCTCTTGCCCGACATCCCTGGCCTGGCACTGCCCACGAGCATCTGAACGCTAGAGCAATGCCAGTCTGGGGTAAAGAGCCAAAGTCCTGTCGAACCTACGGGAAGTTCTGCAGGGGAAATCAAATTATGAATTTTTACTAATTGGTTTTCAGTTTGAGTTGATGTATATGGAACATTTCTTGTACATGACAAAGCTTTGCACTTACTGGGTTAAGTCACTCTTTACTCTTGTTTTTTATAAAAAAAAAAAAAGTAAATAATAATAAGATAGAAACACCCATTCAAGGTTACTCAGAGGTCTGGTGGAAGTCGGTCATGTTCCCTATCAAGGAGAAAAGGGACCCTTTGAAATTCAAGTGGCTATAGTCAAGCTTGTTGTCAAAGGTTATACAGTAAGTGGGAGAGGAAAACATATTAAAAGGCTATAAATGGAAGAGGTATACTTTTGGTACGAGAGGGTTTTGTATAGTAAAAGTCTTGTCCTGCTAAAGAGATAAAAAGAGAAACACTGACAAGATTAGGAAGTTTATGTATGCAGAGGAAAGCTCGTGGAGGTAATTTATTAAAGAAAACATTATCTACATGCTCACTTGCTAATTTGGTAGAGCTCAGGTTGTTCCTTCTAAAAATCTCCATGAGGGAAATCATTAAATCCACACGAGGTCATCAGCCAAGTGAGAGCCTTAAAGAAAACTTATATGCTGTGTGTACTGTGTGTTGCTCTGTGCAATCCTAAGATGGACATTTAAGTGTGTTATAAAAATGATGTCATCAGGAGCTGGGGACATGGTTCAGTTGAATAAGTGCTTGCCTGGCAAGTGCAAGGGCCTGAGTTCAATCCCTGGTTCCGCCAAAAAAAAAAAAAAAAAAAGTCTTCATAATTGTCATTCTGAAATATTATGTGTGATTATGATCTGAAGTGTTCTTTGTAAAACTAGACAGCTACTATCTGTTAAATTGTACAGGGATTTGATTACTAGGGCAACCATAATTGATAAGAAATAACAGCACTTTGCTTTACTTTATATTTCAAAGTGTTTGATATTTAGATAAAGTTATAATAATTAAGCCCAGAACTAGACTGGGCGTGGTGGCACGTGCCTGTAATCCCAGCGCTTGGGAGGCTTGTCGGGAGCCGTTTTAAGATGGCGACCGCTCCTCGCTCCCCCGCCCATCGTGTCTGCCAAGATGGCGCCCATATCCGGCTTCCGGGTTCTTGTTGCTGCGCCTGGGCCCCTCCTATCCAGAGAAAAGCCCGCCTTTTTATGATCCTACCAATGCCATTTAAACACGTGTATAATTGTGATTGGTCTGTAAAGTCTATATAGCTTCTTGTATCAGGAAATCCGCCATGCTTGCACGATAGGAGCCGCGGGTAGCGGACGCATGTAGAGGCTTGCATCCCACTCGATAAAGGCTTGCTGAACCCGTTGCTGAGTGTCTGAGTGTCTTCTTCC
>PVKA01038133.1:0-20472 GCA_004027165.1 Ctenomys sociabilis | reverse complement strand
AAAAAAAAAAAAAAAAAAAAAAAAAAAAAAAAAAAAAAAAAAAAAAAAAAAAAAAAAAAAGAGTAATACTGATTACCAAAGCCAAAGCTTTACAAAATCTTTTTGGCTAATAGAAAATTTAACATTCATCTTCAGTAGTGAGGGTGTTTGTCAGAGGATCAATGGTTTAGAGAAGGAAATATGGCTTAAATACATTAAAAAAATAACATGGATTAAAAATGGCTTAGGAGGAAAATAAAAATGGCTTAGGGATTCTACACAGAGCACATAAAAATGACAAATAAGCACATAAAACAGGGTCTCCCTATGTAGTTCAGGCTGGCCTTCAACTTGTAGTAATCCATCTGCCTCAGCCTCCCAAGTGCTGAGATTACAGGAGTGTGCCAGCATGCCCAGCTGAAAAGATGTTTATCATTACTTACTAGGGAAATGAAAATCAAAACTAGAAGGAGATAGCACTTCATATACACTTGGCTGGCAAAAATTAAAAAAAATCAGGTGTTGGAAATCAAACGATAAAAATTAAACCCAAAGTGGTTTAGACACGAAAATAAAAACTTTGGTATACCTATAAATTTTAAATATGAGAGTAACCACAACACTTACTAGTCCTACTTCAGGTATATACCAAAAGGAAATGAGTATTTCTACTTGGGCATGATGGTATGTGCCAATAGACTCAGTTACTCAGGAGGTTGACGCAGGAGAATCAGGAGGATCATGTTTCACTGGCCAACCTGGGAAACTAAGCATGCCTGTTTTAAAGTAACATATAAAGATGTCTAGGGTATGGAGAGTGGTCATGGGTTCAATCTCCTGTACTATGATGAAGGAAAAGGAAAAAAGAAAAACATTATGTTTAAACAAAAACTTGTATGCAAATGTTCAATAATCAAATGAGCCAAAATGTAGAAATATCTCAGATGATCATTAACCAATGAATAGATAAAGAAAATACAGCATATTCATTCAGTGAAATATGTGGCAAAGAAAAAGAGATGAAGTATGGACATATGCTGTAAGCATGGACAAATCCTAAATAAGACGGTTAAATCAAAGCAGCACATCAAAAGAGTATATACTATGTAATTCCATGTATCTAAATAGTTAAAAATTGGCAAATCCATAAGAGACATACAGTAGGTTAGTAGACAAGAGATGAAGTATAGAATAGGCATGAGGTTTTTCTTTATGGAGTAATGACTGTTTTAAAATGAGTGGTTATGGTTTCCCAAGAATATGAACATATTCAAAGCTATTAAATTTTATACTTTGAAAGGATTGAGTGACTTTCACAGTGTGAAATTGTTTCAATTACAAAGTGGCAAAATTCAGGCTAACATTTTGGTTTTGTGTCATCAGTATTTATAAAGTTGTTATAGCTCAAGCTTAGATGCCCTCCCAAAGTTTCATGCAATTATAGGTGAGACTTTTCAGAAGCAACTGGATCTAGAATGTGATTCTGGGATTAAGGGTGTGAGCACTAAATTAGTCCACTGATTGGTCTCACACTTGCCCTAATCTAGGCAGTCTAGATAGAATATAAAAGCTGCTATTGATGCATGAGGTTTACTTGCTTACTTTTGTTATCTCCTGCAATGTGCCTTTGCTCAGCCACCTGAGAACTGAAACTGTGAGCTAAATAAACTTTTCCTCCTTTTACTTTGGGTGGTGAGCATTCTGTCTCAGCAATAAGAAAAATAACTAAGACAAAACAATACTGAAATTTCCATTGTATAATTTTCCAATAATGCAGTGATAAAAAGATTAGCTCATTTGACAGTTCAGGACCTATTATAGAAATGAACTGCATTTCAACCATTTAGTTTTCTATTTTTTAAAAGATTTATTTTATTTAAGACAGGGTGTACAGGGTCTCACTGCACAGCTCAACTTGTAGTGATCCTCCTGTTTGCAGCCTCCCAAATGCTGGGATTAAAGGTGCATGCCATCACGCCCAATCTCTTTTTTAACTTTCTAGATTACAGTATTCTCTTAGACTATCTAAGGATCTAAAAAAGAATTGGTACATTTCATAAGGTATGTAGATCTGAAAGATCAGTTATAACTTACTTTCTTATATCTAGAAAATGTTCATCATTTTACTGTCTTGATTATACAGTGATAGCTGATGTTAAAAGAGGCTAGTGAAATAATACTAAAATGCCTTTTGTGATAGATGATCTTTTCAAATTATTTTCAATTAAAGATTAAGATGCATTCACTGGCAAATTTAAGTAATTAAACTGAAAGCAATTTCTTTTCCAAATAATTTTTTCAAATACATTTTTCCTTACCTGTCTCACAATTTGATTAGGGCACTTAATTAGTATCTGCATTGGCCACCAGTCATCATCAGCCATACGATCTAAAAACCACTGTTAAAAAAAAAAAAAAACATGATTTTTAAAATTTAACCAATACTAGTCAAGGGAGATAAAAATCGTAATTTACCTCCAGTTGATGTTTTCATTAAGTTCTTACAAAATGGCTTCTTCTCTAAAGTCTTATTTCTAAAGTAACAAGGATCTTCTCACTGCACCATCCTTTTTTTTTTTGAGACAGGTGTTGGCACTACAGGTGTATGCCCCATAACCATCTCATTATACAATTCCAAGGATGTCTTTTAATTATAATATACAACTCACACGATGGCAACCTAAATTACTTTGTAATAAGATGGAATACTATTTTTCTCTCAGTTCTCATAAATGTTAGACTATAGAATCTTTTGTCCCTATAAATAATGAGATATGACAAATCATTTTTCTTCTACTTAAAACCAGCTATGAGGAAAGAGTTAAACGATACTTAGAAGATGCAAATAGTTAAAGCCAATGTAGAAACATCGTTCAGAGCAGATGATACAAATGGCATGAATGAAGAAAGAAACAAGTATTTATGGATAAGATCTGTTTGCTTTAAAACACTTCAGGTGAAAGCTGGGCATGGTGGCGCATGCCTGTAATCCCAGCACTCGGGAGGCTGAGGCAGGAGGACTGTTGTGAGTTTGAGACCAGCCTGAGCTACAAAGCGAGCTTAAGGCCAGCCTGAACTGCATAGTGAGACTCTGTCTCAAAAAGACAAAAAAACAAAATAAAACAAAACACACTTCAGGTAAAAAGGGCTGGGAAGATATGAATGATAAAGGAAGAATGGAAAGAAAACATGTCCTAATACCTCGGTTCACAAATGCTTCTGTTGGCAAATAGCTTGGATAACAAAAGTATTTGGCAAAATTTTGCTTCCATTTGCAAGCTTCACATCAGTCAATAAAAACCACCATGTGTTATCTTCCCCACAAAAACACAAACACAGCTACCTTTCCCAAAATAGTAAAAACAAATTAAGTCTGTAAACTGAAGTCTCACTCTATTACTAGAGTAATAGGAGAGTTCACTAACTTTTTTTTTTTTTGCATGCTTCCAAAAATACACTCAAAGCTTAAAAACAAACAAACAACAACAACAAAAAAAAACAATCGCACCTTTTGTTTGAAATGTCTGATGGTCAGAGTGTTTTATTTCATTGCTACAAGTAAAATTAAATGACTTTCTGAGTAAAAGCTCAAAGCAATTTCATCTATTCATCACCAGGCTGCTATTTCCCACTTTTAGAAAATCCTAAGACATATACCTTAGGAAGTTTCCACCTTGTTAATTTTAAATAAAAAACTGCATTAAGTTGTGGACAGAGGTGCACACCTGTAATCTCAGGATGCTGAGGAGTCCAAGTTCAAGACCAGCCTAGTAATAACTTAGGGTGTGGCTTAGTGGTAGAATATCTTCGGATTATATGTCTAGTACCACAAAGCACACATACACACAAATACATTTATAAACTGTGAGCAGATTATGTGTGGCCATATACATTTCTTAAAATGGGCAGAAAATGGAATAAAGGGCCTGGGCATTTAGCTCAGTGGTAGAACACATAAACCTATATAAAAAATGAAAAAGATAAAAAAAAGTTAAACATAAACTTATCTGCTAAGGATATGTGCAGGTTGGTTTTTTTTAGAAGCTAATTTTCTTTTATTAAAATTAAGTTAATTGGCACTTTAGATATACATAATGATCATCGTCTTCATAAGGAATTAGCACCTGGACATCATTACTCTTGTTTCTGTTTTCCCATTTTCCTCCTCTCCCCTCCCTTCAAGCCATCTTTTTCTTCTTATATACAAAGCTTTGTTTACACTTTATCCTCTATTTTTACATTTTTAAATTTACTTTATATTAATTTTATTGAGAAAGAAGTAGCAATGAGAGTTTCAGAACAGATTAGGACAGTTATAATAATTAATACATTGCATTTGTCTTCATAATAGTTATAGTTGTAGACAAGATTAGTTCAAAACTTTCTTCTCATTGAACTAAGAGAAAGTAGCTATATATATATATATATATATATATATATATATATATGCTATTTTGTATATACATACAAAAGATATATACACATTTTTTTCACTATAAAATGGTCCTTCATATCCCCCTTATTTGTTTATTTTTGTCAGAGATGGGTGTACCATTGCCATTCATATATTGTAGGTGTATGAATTCAACAAAGTAATCCAATATAGTCCATAACAATAGTGGGTTATCTGAATGACTGGCAATATCAGAAGTTGTTGACTTGAGCCTTTTACAGCTCAGCATATTAAAAGGGCTTTACTTCTTATATCTCATTTTTATACTTTTCTGCTGGATGGTTAAGACCAAGATAAAGCAAGACCTATATAACAAAAAATGTAGCTTTTGTATCTGACCAGGTTATTTATCCTGTTACCCCGTACCACACTCTGCAGATCCTTTGCCAGTGTCAGCCTTGTGGATGGACTACGGCCATTGCTTAACCAATTTGCTCTCTATGAAAGCCTGAGAGAATGTTTTCTCTCCTTAGGCTGCAGGGTTTGTTTTTTGTGTTGTTGCTGCTATTTTAAGGGGGATGGAGGATATAGGTGTTTGGAATTATGAGAAGATGTTAGCCGAAAAGTAGAAAGGTTCAGATATAAAATGAATACATTTTAGATACAGCATTGTTGATAAAAGGTACCAATACTGTACTATTACCTTACAAATGAGAGATCTTAAAGTATGTTCATCACTCACAAATACACATTAATTTGGGAGATGGTAGTGTGGTAGTGGGGATTAAATCTAAGGCTCTGCCTGAGATACACCTGTAGTTCTTTTCATTTTTTATTTTAAGACAAGGTCCAAGTAAGTCAATTAATGCCCACGTTCACCTTCAAATTGAGACCCTGATGCCCCAGCTTCCAAAGTGTTGAGATTATAGATGTGTACTACATCTTTACATCTAGCTTACAAGAATAATTTTTACATATAAGAAAAGCTAGAAAGGGCCGGGGAGATAGCTCAGTGGAATAAGCGCTTCTCTGGCAAGGGCCTAAATTCAGTCCCCCGGTTCTACCAAAAAAAAAAAAAAAGAAAGAAAGAAAAAGAAAAAGAAAGCTAGATAAACCCACAAGAAAAGTAGGTAGTTAAGAAATGTCTGTGCTCAGTGGTAGAGGGCTTGCTGAACATGAGGCCATGGCTTAATACCAAGAACCACTAAAAGAAGTTAAGGAAAAGCTCTGAGAGACTTTTTAAGTTGTTTATCTTACTTTAACACGAGGGAGCAAGGTTTTAAAAAACAACAGTAATAATTATTTAACTGTCACAAAAAGATTTGATACAAAAATTACAACTTAGCCATCAAATAAAGAGCAACTTACACTGGGCTGTGATTTAGAACAGATAAAATGATTTTGATATACTACGTTGTTTAACAAAATAAAGAGAACTATACGCTATGTATTGCTTGTTGAATCATTCACCTCACCTCGCAAGCTGCTTGACTATTATTAAACTGTTTGGTCAGTAATTCAATCCACTGAAGCATTGTGGGCTAGAAAAGAAAAAGATGTAGTCAAAGCACAGAAACGTTTGTGCCAAGAATAACAAAAGTTCAGAGGATGGCTAATAAAATAATCGACACAAAAATGCACAAAATAAAATACATACCTTTTCTTTTGAATGAATAAATGTCTCTAGGACAAAGGAAGTACTTAACTGTAAGAAAGAAAAAGATTTAATTATTTTAGATATGTATAATGAATCTGATAAACTTATGTAATAAGTTTATATATATTACCTTTGCTGTCATTAGGGATACAGCTTTAGGATCTGGTAATGTGCTCGGAATGCAACTACACAACTGCCACATAAACCTAAAATTTAAAAAGAAAAACTTAAAATTCTTACAGAAGTTTAAAAAACATTAAGTAAAATGACTGACAAACTTTACAACTTACCCAAAGTATGTGTGCTCAAAAATGTTTTTATCTTGAAGAAACTGCATATTATCATGCCAAATCCACTAAAGAAAAAATGTTCATGTTAGATATCAGAAAGTAGTTTTTACTTCATTGCATTTTTACCAATATTTTTAGTAGACAAACAAGATATGCTCTAAAACAACTGTGAAACAACCTCTGCACTTAACATTTATGTTGAACTGTTTTAAGGTAATAGGAACATAAGTTACTAAAGCTATTTATTATTTATCAGGCTACCTTCAAGTGATCATATATTTTTGTTTTTTAAATTGCAAAGGTTCTGAAATCCTGTCTGCGGAGCTAACATTGACATTATAAGTGAAGAAAATAAAATTGTGTTGCATTTTGATAACAAGTTACTGGATAAAAATTTATGCTTAAAATTTGAAAAAATACAAAATTTTAGCTTACTTGGTAGACCCAAAATGACTATTTCTTTGTATTCTCCAAAACTCATGAGAAGTGGTTATTTCTAACATCATGCTACAAGGATGACCCTGCTGTTTTGTGTTCCTTTCTCAGAATACCCTACACATGTTTTCAAGTCTCTGTCAGTCCCTAAAAAATGATAATCAAACACTGGGTGCCTAGTGCAAAGCTTTAGTCATCTAGGTACATGCTCTGTCACCAAGCCCCATACTCAGGCTCATAAGTTCATTTAGAAAAGATTTATGTTCTCATCAATGATATTATTGATTTCTTTATTACTACTGCATTTCCATACACATTTTGAAATGATATTTGTGTATTTTGAGACAAGATCTTAACATGTAGTCCAGGCTGTCCTTGAGCTATGTAGCCCAGGCTGGTCTCAAACTCATGTTTATCTTCGTGCCTCATGGTAGGATTACAGGCCAATACCACACCATCTCAGGTCTGGTAGCTTTTTCTTTTCTTTTTGTGGGACAAGGTCTTATTTTGTAGTCCAGGCTGGCATTGTATTCACTATGTATGTAGTTTTAGCTGGCCTTGAATTCATAGCAATCTTCCTGCCTCAGGCTCCTGAGTGCTGGGATTATAGACATGTGCCACTACACCTACCTTTGGTAAGTGCATTTGTCACTAAAGGTCTCCAATCTATCTTTTATTTACCACTAAAGATTTTCTGCTACCTCCACTTGTCTCATTGATCCACTACACTGGTCCAGAATCATGTAGTTAGGCTTCTGCTGTACAGTGACATTTGGGAAATTATTGAACGGCCTATTTTAGAGTTCTTAACATTCTCAGGCTCCAGCTTTCTGTATATTTTAGTGGAGTTTACAATACTGACATAATACATATTAAGTTACATAATAATGTACCATTTCTACCTTCTACAATATGAAACAAAGCTTTATGAGGTATTTTATTTAGACTGTAAATTAATTTCAAATGTACTGTGTGCTAAAGTGTTTACATCATGAAACATAAAGAGAAAAATATTTGCAAATTTATCACCCAAAGAAAAAGGACATTATTATATTTTATGTATCTACTACTTATCTACAGGGTCTCCAGACCATTATGTAGATTGGACTTCTAGTGGTCCTGCTGTTTACAGCCTCCCACTACCACACCCAGTCTCAATTGCTGTCACAGTGTGCCCTGGGGCAGATCACCCAGCCATGTTTCTGCCTTAAGAACTGCTTTAATCTCCTGAGTTATCTGGCCGGCCCAAGAAAAAAGATCATCATTAACTACATGAATTACTTGTGAGCATACCCTGATTTCAGCAATCGTTTCAGCTTGTTAGTTTTTCTTCAGTTTCACTGAAAATTATTTTCCACTTCCTTTAAACTCATTTAGCTATGTTAGTTAACACCATGAATATATATTCCTTTATTCCCTCAGTAATGAGAACTTGCAGAGCCTTCACAGTCCTTTTTTTACTGACAGTCTTGAAAAGATGCCAAGTTGCCCTGAATGGGCTTGAACTTGTATCTTTCTGCTTAAACCTCCCAGAGTGCTGGGATCACAGACCTTGGCTATCTTGCCCAGCTATCTGTAAATAGTCTTAAACTCTGTACAGAATTATGGATGTTAATGTTGTATAGCTTATTCTTGTGTACTGTTATTTTGGGTGTAAACAAAATATTTTATTTATTTATTTTTTTTTTGGTGGAACTGGGGCTCAATCTCAGGCCCTTGCGCTTGTGCAAGTGCTAATTCTACTGAGCTATCTCCCCAGCCCCATAAACAAAATATTTTAAACTGTTGTAAAAATAAAGTTGGTTTATACCTCCAGTAACTCTGACGAAACATCAAATTTGTATTCTCTGCCATTTTCTTCTTCAGGTTCCATGCGTTTATAAAACAGCATATATGCACTGTGTGTCTTTAAGAGGCAAGGAAAAGAGTGTATTTTCGTTTGTTCAAAATGTAATTCTAATACTATATAATGTAGAAGAAAGAAAACATAAAATAACTTTACATGAAAGAAAATCTTACCTTTTCAAAGGAGAAATCCATAAACTTATCTGTTACAGAATCATAGGTCTTCGTCTGTTTAAAGAAATCATAAAAAAAAATTTTCTTTGTTTAAAAAATGGATTTACTCAGCAATATTTATGTATGAATTATTTCATAAACATATAATACTTCAATATAACTTTGCAAATAGTTTTCTATCCTATGTACTTCATAATTTGGTCAGGACATCTTACTAATTTTAGTATTTTGTCTATTTACTTATTATTATTTATTTATTTGGTACAGGATCTTGCTACACAGCTCAGACTCATAGCTATCCTCCTGTCTCAGCCTCCCCAACATTGGGATTATAAGCATGTGGCACCACACCAGTTTTGGTGGCTGGCTCAGTGTCTAAGTGCTTGTCTGGTAAGCACATAAATCCAGCTTCTGTCCTTGATACTGCATACAGTGTGGACAAGAGAATTTAATGCTATAGCACAAAAATGAGAAACATTTACTGTAACAACAACAAAAGAAATCAAGGTGTGATGAGGAAATAGTTGATCTGAATCTAATTTTTCAATGTGATAAATGGAAATAAAAACACCAAATTGATGCCAGGAGGCATGGTAGTCCATGCCTATAATTCCTGCAGTTGGGAGGCTGAGGCTATGAGTTTGAAGCCAGAGTAGGCTTCACTGTGAATTAAAGGCCAGCATAAACTACAGAGTGAGACCCTCTCACAAACAAATAAACAAACAAACAAACATTGCACACCAAATTTAAATACTACACTTTCAGCAACACCAACATCAACATCACATCATTTTCAGCAACAGGGACTACTCAGAGCCTTTGCATTGAACTCATTTTTGTTTTGTTTTAGTGGTACTGGAGATTAAACTCAAGTTCTTCAAACTGAGCTACAGCCCCATATCTATCTATCTATCTATCTTTTTTTTTTTTTTTTTTTTTTTAAATTTTGAGAGAAGGGCTCACTAAGACACTGAGTTATCTAGGCAAAACTTGTAATCTTCTTGCCTTAGCCTCAGAGTGCCATGATTTTATAGGTATGGCCGTGGCTCGATCCGGTAACATATAAGCCAGAAATGCAGATAACTAAAACTTGATAGGCATAAAACTATAACTTAAGATGACAAAATAGTACATATATGTGCCTCCATGAATCATTGACACATTATTTTTTAAGCCACAGAGCTATAAATAATTTTCTCCAAGTAAAATAGAATTGTCAGTCTATACATAAAAAACACAACTGATAGCCAGGTGCAATTGTGCATGTCTGAAATCCTAGTACTCAAGAGGCTGAGGTAGGCAGATCACTGTTAGTTAAGAGGCCAGCCTAGGCTATACAGCGAATTCAACACCAGCTTGTTTCACAACAAACAAACAAATAAATAAGCAAGGAAACAATTGATGATTAAGAAGGAAAAAGGGACCAGAGAAGATATTAAAGACACTGCAAGAGAAAATGATGGAACAGAACAATGGTGGTGGAAGAAAAAGGAAAGCCACACATGATAACAAATGCTTGTAATGCTAACACCAGAAAGGCTAAAGCAGGAGGATCACTTGCACTTGAGGGTAGCCTAAACTATATAGTGAGAACCTGGGACTGAACCAGACTAGACTGGCTGAAACTAATCCAGACCAGGCCAGGCCAGGCCAGGCCAGGCCCAAACCAAGAAAAAGAAGGAAAGAGAGATAGCAACTACACATGTAGAACATGAAGAATTCAGGAGGAGATAAAGGTTCTATTAGTAATCCCAAAACCTATGCTTTGATAGAAAACATGAAAAAAGTTTAAAATGAGAAGCTTGTAAACAACAAGCAATATTATGAATGACATAATAACAAAAGGCTAATGTTTTTGAAAACATTTTTTTCTAGAGAATTTACATATGAAAAATATGCAAATAAAAAGAAATACACCTATAATCTGAAAAAAGGCCTTAGGGCTAGCCAAAAAACCAAACAACAACAACAAAAAAAAAAAAAAAAAAAAAAAAAAAAAAAAAAAAAAAAAAAAAAAAAAAAAAAAAAAAAAAAAAAAAAAAAAAAAAAAAAAAAAAAAAAAAAAAAAAAAAAAAAAAAAAAAAAAAAAAAGAAAGAAACTGAGTTTCAATAATAGCAATTATAAGAAATGTAAGTGGCTCTGCTATTGGATTTTATGATATGTAGAGTAATAAACCATTTGTAATTTCTGAATACTTACTGTCATCTCTCCACCAAAACATTCAGAGGCAAGCTGAGCAGAGTCAAAAGGTTTTACCTCAGCATCATTAAAAAGATACCTAAAAGAGAACACATACAGCTGATGAATATGGCTACTATGGGAAAATATTTATACATGTTGCTAATATTGATTAAACTATTACTTCATAAAGGTAAATTCTAATATCTTCTTAAACTCTCATATATTAGAAACTGGGAATATTGTTTTATAATAGTGATAAAAGAACCCTAAAATCCAACGTATCTAGCATGGAGATGTAGATCAGTGGTAAAGCACCGGGCTAGCATGTGCAAGACCCTGTGTTTAAGCTGCAGCACCACAAAAAACCAAAATTGACCGACATTTATAACCTAACATTAACATAAACAAGGAATAGAAAGCTGACTTAACTATAATATGTAAAGCTACTGGATAGGAAGGATTAAGAGATATGTTCAAAGTTATAGACACCATTTCAAAATTTATACTAACAGCTGGACCCAGGTTCCATTCCCAAAACTGGGTATGGTGGTACACACTTGTAATCCCAGTGCGGGGGAGGCTGAGACACAAAGATCACTAGGAGTCTGAGTTGCATAGCAAGACTCTGTACCAAATAAGTAAATAAAAGATTGAAAAAAATTCAAAATTTATAATAAAACGATTCAAAATATACTCACTAAAATATATTCAGTAAAAGACATGAATATGATTGCTAAAGGAGAAATAACAGAACGGAAACTATTCTGCTCACGGCAGATCAATTAACAAATTGTATATTTTGTTCCAAGTAATATCCTCAGGGCCGGGGAGATAGCTCAGTAGAATAAGCACTTTCCTGGTAAGCGCAAGGGCCTGAGTTCAATCCCTAGTTCCTCAAAAAAAAAAAAAGAAAAGAAAAGAAAAAAGTAATATCCTCAATAGTTAAAAGAGGGCATACAAAACATGTAGTCCTTATTCACAAGACCCTTCCTGACAACAGCTATTACAGAGTGATTTAATAATTTCCAGCTATTGCTTGATAAAAGATGGCAAAAAGAAATACAGAAGGGAAAAGCAAGGTGAAGAGGGGACTACGCAGATAATTCCCAAGTAGGAAAGGTATGATTAGAAAAGTGCAGTTTTATCATGAATTTCCTAAGATTGTATGCCAAAATCTGTATGTTTGTCTAACAAAAGTATTCATCAAATTCTCAAGAGATTAAATATCTCTTAAAAATTTTAAGTCAGTGGAGTACCACTCTGCCTTATAAAGGATAAGCTTGAGTTATTTGTAAGAAAATACATGCACTTTAAAAAAAGTTCATTGGTACACTTTAGGTATACATAATTATCACATTCATCATAGGAAATTTGTTACCTATACATGACATCTTGATCTTTTTACCCCCATTCTCCTGCCTTCTCTTTAACTCTGCTTCCCGTCCTTATTGACAAAAGCCTGTTTCATTTCCTTTCTCTTCTCTTTCTTCCATTGCCCCTACTCTTAGTTCCCCTTTTCATTTGAACAGTTTCTTCCTATTTCACAAGATTTATTATACATTTTGGTCCTTATTTATACAGAATATGCATGTTTTTTGAGACCATAATGTGAAGCGAAATAATTCAGACATACAAACTTAGATATAGCATGGCTTTTCTTACATAAAAATTAAAGGGCAATAAACTACTATAATAAAGTATAATATGCACACATATGTATCATATGCTTCATATGTAACATAAAAGATATAATTACAGAAAGAGAAAGCTATTGTAATCCAGCACAAATAATGTATCTAAAAGTATACCATGCCTTTGTACAACTGTCTTACATGTTTTAGAAGTTCCTTGGCCTAAGTCTGATTTTTAATCTGTATATAAGATAAGTACCTTTGTAAGGTCTTGAAAACTAAATACATCCAAAGCTAGACAAATAAAACAGGAATGGAAGGAAGGGAACAAAAAATTAAAATATTGTTATATACACGTATCAAATTCCTACAGTCAATGTGATTGTTATGTATCACAAACATGCACAAGTAAAAAAAAAAAAGCAATCAACTTTAAAAAAAAAGATTCATATCCTTTTAAAGTCACATTCACTAAAAAAATACTTTAAATTTTATAGGAAGATTTATTTATTTATTTATTTATGGAACCAGGGATTGAACCCAGGCCCTTGCACTGTCTAGGGGAGTGCTTATTCCACTGAGCCATCTCACTGGCCTCTATAGGAAGTTTTAAAAAAAAACTTTTTTTTTTTTTTCTTCTTTTTGAGACAGGGTCTCATTGTGAAGTTCAGGCTGGTCTTAAACTCACTTTGTAGCTCAGGCTGGTCTGGAACTCACAACAATCCTCTTGCCTCAGCCTCCCAATAATTTTTTTTTTTTAATCGTTTATTTATTTGGTACAGGTTCTTGCTACACAGCTCAGATTCATAGTGATCCGCCTGTCTCAGCCTCCCCAGTACTGAGATTACAGCTGTGCACCACCACGCCCGGTTTTGGTGGCCTGCCTGGCTCATAGTACCGGGGAATCTGTTATGATTTCTGTCTAGTCGTCTCCCCAAAGCTTCATGTAGTCATGGGGTATACTTCTAAAGTTTGTGATTAACTCATGATCCACTGGGATTATGGGTGATCCAAGGCTGGGATTATGGGTGTGAGTGTTACACCCAGCCTAAGGTGGACAGCCTGAATGTAACATAAGAGAGACAGACTTCCTCTCTATTGCCTCTATAGCCATTGGTGCTACTTTTCTCATTTTGGCTCTCTGCTCCTTGCTGATGCCATAAAAGGTTGCTCTCTTCCATGTGCCACTCTACCTCAGAGCCAGCTGAATATGGACTAAAACCTCCAGTAACTGTGAACTAAATAAACCTTTCCTTCCTCAATTTGGGTGTTGGGTATTTGCCCCAGCAATGAGAAAAGAGTAACTGCAACAGGAATGAACCTGAATCCCTGTGCTTGCCAGAGCTATCTCCCACCACTATAGGAAATTTTTAAAAAACTAAACCTACAAACCCATTTGGAGAGATATTATAATAAACATACTTTAAGTATATGTGGAAAATAAGATTCAAAACTCACCATTTATTGTTTTTATAAGCATGTGGGTTGACTATATCTCTAATAAAGCTGTAATAGTGTCCACCATCTGCTGTTCCTGTGTGAACAGTCACTCCTATCAAGTCATACTCATAGCTCTCAGTATCTTTGGAATGATCGCTGACTTCTTTAAAACCTGAAATGATTTACATAAAATAATGGTAGTAACTGTGAAAATTGCACAACAGTAACGCTTTAGGATCATTTTATAACGTAATTTATGTAAAGAAACAGGCACATATGCTTTCTGAATTCAATAGTTACAAAACAACTGCTTGCTTTTTTTGGGGACGCGGGGACAGAACTGAGGACTAAACTCAGGCCCTTATTCTACTGAGCATCTCCCCACTCCCCAATGCTTGCTAATCATTAATCATCTACAGCCTAATACTTCAAGGAATTTATAACACAAGTAACTGGGAAAACACATGTTAGTATGTAGTAGACAACCTTTATATAAATATTAAATATCTAACCTTAATAATTAAATATTAATTAACCTTAGCCTTTGAAATAGTGGCAAATGCTTCATTCAGATGTTCCCCCCAAACCCTTTTTGGAAATACAGCGATCTGAATCCAGTTCTTTGCTCTGAGCGGTATCACTACTCCATCCATCCCCCCAAGGTCTAAGCTGCTAGGTTGTCCAGGCTGAACCTCTCAAGAGTGCAGAAATTTTAGGCATGTACCACTCTAACTGCTTCAATTTTCTGTATTTGGAGTATACAAATACAATATCTGAGGAGGCATCAGTATATTTTGGTCTTTTAGTATCATGTTAATGAAAATGAAGCATTGTGGAAAAAAAAAAATGAGGCACAGCATGCCTCCAAACATACACCTTGTAATAGAAAGCACTACAGGAGGGTCAGGGAGATGGCACAGTAGAATAAGCACTTCCCTGGCAAGTACAAGGGCCTGACTTCAATCCCCAGTTCTGCAAAAAGAAAAAATTAAAAAAGTACTATAGGTTGGGCATGTGATGACACATGCCTATAATCCCAGCAACTGGGAGGCTGAGGAATGAGGATCCTTGTTCAAGGCCAGCATGGGCTACACAATAGGCCAGCTTGAACTACTACTGTCTCAAAACAAGGAACAAACAGAAAGCACTATGTACTAGGATCATATACAAATACATATTTCCCATGCTTTAAGATTTAAAATACAAAGATGAAAAACTAAGGAAAAATACTTATTATTATTATTTTTTTTAATGTATCTGGTTGTTATAGGCTCAGACTCATAGTGATCTCTCATTTTCAGCCACCCCAGTCCTGGGATCACAGGCATATGCTGCTACACCCTGGACTCTGTGGCAGGCTCAGCCTGCCTTGGGGGCAGGGCTGGTGCGGCATGTGGTTGGGGGATTGAACTGAGGTACTGAGGTCCAGAGCTTGCCTAAGCAGACTCTTCAGTCTGCTGAGATATCTCATCTCCCGGAAAAAAATTTCCAATCATTTTGAAGATAATATATAAGCTACATTCCTCCCATCATACAGAAAGGTTAAAAGTAGAACCAGGAAAAAGGCAATGAGAGCAGATTTGGTTAAGTAACAGGATGTGAAGAGCATGAATGTGCCTATGCATGTAGGTAGGCCAATTTCATTATCTTAGCATACATTTCTGCTCTACTGACACATGGAAAATCATGACAAATATAATGAAGCACAAATACTGAGAAGTCCTATAATTTTCCAAATGGTTTAGTAAGAGGCCAACCATAGGATGGGAAGCTGGAGATATATAGCTCAGCGGCATAGCACTTTCCTTGGCAAGCATCAGGGGTTGAATTAAATTCCTGGTACCCTCTCACAAAAAAACGAAAAATGGGATGTATCTAAGCAATCCCAGCTTCTCAACTCTACTTCAACGTTATAGCTTGTATGCAGATGTTCCCCAAGGCCTCATGCAGTGTTTAAAGGTGGCTTGATTTAGTGTGGATGCTACCAGAATTCAGGATATGATACTGGGATTAAGGATGACTAACCTAGGTGTAGATGGCACCAGACAAAAGGCAAGTGTCCTGGATGGGATAGAAGGGAGAAGAGCAAGCAGGCTTGCTTCTGGTAATTGCTGCCTTCTGCCTGCCATGCCATGGATTATCTATCCTCTGTAATGTCCCCTGCCACACTCCTCTGCTTTGGAGCCATTTAACTATCAAGTGAAACCTCTACAAACTGTGAGCTATCGGGTATTTTAAATCTTAGCAATGAAAAAAAAAAAAAAAAATTAGGACAATATATTTTCAAACATCTCTACAAAGCCATTTCTTTTATTTTTTTTAAATTTATGTATTTGATACAGGGGCCTCACTATACAGCTTGGCCTTGTAGTGATCCTGTTTTCAGCCTCCCCAGTGCTGGGATTGAAGGCACATGCCACCATGCCTAGGTGGCTGCCTCAGTGTGCCTGGGGGAAGGGCTGGCATGGCATGTGGTACTGGGGATTGAACCCCAGTCCCTGCTCTTGCCTAAGCAAGCACTTAGTCCACTGGGCTATTGTGCCAGCCCTTACAAAGCCATTTGATGAAACTCATAAACATGCAAATCATAATTGCAAAAACTGCCTCACCTAACTCAGTTTTGCTTCATAACTGAGCTCTACCTTCATTTCTTCTTTGAGGAACAGTATGCCCTTCTTTTGAAAGATAAGATTATTTCATTGTTTGGATTATCTCATTTCCCATTTAGTAAGGATGAAACACTGGGTATTTGCTAAGTATGGGACACTGGAGTTAAAGAGTAAATCATGGTTCTCTTTGCTAAAGCTGGCAGAGTATAACTGATGTTTCAAATCTTAAAAATTATAAACATCGCCAAAACCCTTATTAATATAGGAAGGAATATCCTGCTATAGACAAATAGAAGAACCATGAGCTACATACTTTCTTTTCTAATCACCTTATTTTTCTTATGCCTGTGGTGCTTGAGGCCCCAGTTTGAAAACATCTTTCGCAAATAACAAGTTAGCCGTTAGTGGTTATTTATGATACAGGTATGTATCGGTTGATATATTTTATCAACTTGAGAAGTGTAGAAGTTTAATTAAGTGACTCAGTAGAGAGCCAGGATTCCTAGTTTATAAATATTCTCATCCTGTGCAAGAGGAGGGCATGGACACTGTGTGAGTTCTACACTCCCAGTCCAGATAGCCATAGCTATTACCCTTTGCTCTTCGCTGTTTTCTGCTGCTATGAATTGCTGCTCTCTGCTATAGGCCACTCTGCCTGGGAGCCAGCAGAGTATAGACTGAAAGCTCCACAAATGAACTAAATAAACTTTTCCTTCCTTAAATTTGGATGTCAGGTATTTTGTCTCAGCAACAAATAAAAAGTAAATGAGATAAGGTGACAACAATAACTTACTATAATCCTATTAAATAGTCAAATGAAACTGTTGTAATAAACATAACCAAAGACTTTCTATTTGCTATTTTAATTCTGCTCTTACTGAAACTAAGTCCTTCTCTTTAATATTTAACATTAATGAACACAGTTTATCCTCCTTTACTTCACTGTCTCTTCTCAGGCTAGAAACCAGTTTTTTTTTCCAACTCTGACCTAATAGAAGACCAACAAAAATGTAACCTGACCCAGCACTCAGGAGACTGAGGTGTAAGGATCTATGAGTTTGAGGCCACCCTTGGCCATACAGTGAGTTCAAGGCATACATAGTGAGCCTTTGACTCAAAACAAACAAACAGCTTCAAGGAAGCAAGGCTGGTTTTTCATCATCTTGTCATTCCTATTACTATAAAAACAGTGTAAGTTACACATAGTGAATAGATGTTTGGTAACTTTTTAAGGTTTTTATTCACTTAGTAATAAAATCTTTTTTAATTTTTAATTTATTTTTGTATTTTATGGAAGGGTCTACAGGATGTTCATGGTCTCACTACTAGCTCAGATTCTGTAGTGATCTACTTATTTACAGCCTCACAAGAGCTGGGATAACAGGCTCATGCCACCACACCCAGTCTCAATTGTCATCTCAGCGCCCAGTAATGAAGTCTAACTCTACTAGATATACTTGTTCTCATCTAAACCACTCTCTTCACTGTTTACAAGACCAGCCTCACCACACATCATCTTCCTATTCATTTGAGACAATTTTCCCAAACACTCATCTATTTGTAAGTTTCCTGTTGAAAAATCTAATAATGAAATAATAAAGACCAAAATTATTAACATGGCTCAAAAAAAAGGTTTTGGCCACAGCCTTTGGCCCATCTTAATAGTATACTTACTTTGTACTCTCATAACCAAGAGGATCTTCTTTCTTGTCAAACTCTACTGAAGTGCTTATCTCTACTTAAATGTTACTTTCTAATAAGTCTTAACTCTCCTAGATTCATGACACATTCACTGTTCTACTTGGTAACACATCCAATATGCATTTTTTTGCTCAATGTAAGATTTATACACCTAGACCTCAGCACCACAAGGGCAGCAACCATGTTTGTAGTGTTTTGTATTGTATGTTCATTGCCTAGAGGAATGCCTACAACACTGGGCTACCAAACATTATACCAAACGGATAATCGAACTCATATACCACATTATCTTCTTTACTTTTTGGTTGTTTGACACAGGGTCTCATTGTGTAGTTCAGACTGGTCTTAAACTTGGGTGGTGATCCTCCTGTCTTAACCTCCCAAGTGCTAGGATGACAGCAATGTGCCATCACACCAGCTGACACTGTCTTCAAAAACATTTATCTAAGATTCAATTTAATTTTATTAACTGTGATTGAGGACAACTTCGTTTTCCTTTTATAATGACATACAATAAAGAGACATTGTGGGCATGATAGCACATCCTATAACCCTACAACTCTGGGAAACTAACGCAGAAGGATAGAGAGCTAACCCTAGCCTGGCCAGTTGTGGTTTAGTAAGAAGCTGTCTCAGTAAGAAAAAAGGGGTGGTGGTAGCTGGGACGCAGGTTGTTGTGAAGGCCCTGGGTCCAAATCCTCATACTGTCTCCACCCACTCTACTCCCTAAAAAAAAGATATGAGAAAGAAATGAAAAATTACCTTCTTTCCTGTCACTCTTTCCCATGAGAAAATCTTCTGTATATGGTGTCATATCCAAACGTAATGGGAAGGAAAAGTGTGTATTTACTTTCTCTTTCATCATTGTGACCATATTAAATGTATACCTCATAGTATTGAAACTCAGAATGCGAGGTAATTTCTTAAAACATGCCCTGAAAGGTAAAAAATGCCAGTTAAATATTGTCTTTTGAAAATACTTTAGTTTCATTTATAGATAAGCTACATCTATTTGAATATTCAGCTTAGAGTAAGTAGCAGTGTTCTACGTCATACTCTTCTAACACGTTTTTTTTTTTGTGGTACTGGAGATTACAATAAGCAAATGCTTATTCTACTGAGCTATCTTCCTCGCCCTAAAACTATTTCTAGAGTTAGGGGTGTGACTCAGTGGTAGAATATTTGCTTGCCATAAATGAGTCCCTTGGTTTGATCCCTAGCATCACAAATAAATAAACCCTAGTGTATGCCGTTTAAAACAGTCAGATGTGGTGGCACACACACCTGTAATACCACTGAGAAGGCTGAGGTAGGAGGACGGTCACCAAGTTTGAGGCCAGCTTATATTATACATAGTTCAAGGCCAGCCTGAACTGCACAGTGAGACTCTATCACAAAAAAATTAAAACAAAACCTACATAGATTGCACTCTTACATGAATTTTTCCATTCTGAAAAGGTTACATATATCTAAATAATGAAAATAAAACTATAGCAGACTGCTAAATCATAATGAAGAAAGGCACAGGATTCTGTGGAAGCATGAAAAGGATTCTGACATTCATTCTCTAGAGATCAACAAGAATGATTCAGAGTTTTCCTATTTCTTTATTGATTGATTGATTGTACTGTATTGAAGACAGGGCTTACACATTCAAATGTTACTTCTCCAAACTTTTAAAATTTTTGTAAGATAGTCTTACCGAATTTGCTAAATGGCTTGAATTTGCAATCTTCCTGCCTCGGCCTACCAGAGCACTGGGATTACAAGTATGAGCTCCCATACCCAATTTCTTTTCCTCTTTTAATAACAGGAATAAAAAAATTTCTTTTCCTGAATTTGAAATGGAAACTCTTGGTGAATAACTTGATAGATATAAACAAGTTACTTAACCTCCTTGAGATTAAGACTCAATTTTAAAAATGAAGATTAAGGGTTGGGGATATAGCTCAGGGGATCAAGTGCCTGCCACAAGGTCCTGAGTTTGCATCTCTGTACCAAAAAAGGAGGAAGAGGGGGAGGAGGAAAAGGAGGGACAGAGGAGAAAGGGGAAGAGGAGGAGGGGACGGGGAGGAGAAGACAACAATGAAAGAGAAGGGCTACAGGGTACTAATCAGCTTTTTTTTTTTTTTTTTC
>PVKA01038132.1:0-20474 GCA_004027165.1 Ctenomys sociabilis | reverse complement strand
CTGATGGACTCGAGGTCTGGGATTGCATTTTTCCCCTTCTCTTTGTCATTTTGTATAGCACTGATCTTTGACCTTTGGTGTAGAGCTTTGGTGCAGCTATAACCTTAGCTTGTTATGAGATTCGGGTGCCAGTCTATTAAGTTTGAGATTTTCCAGGTATGCCTATCCTGGGTCTAGCTGTTGTGTTCAGTTCCTTTTTGCTGCAGCTCCTTTGGTTCCGCTATGTTGGTTCCCGGGGTCAGCCCTCCTGTGTCAGGCAGGGCGTTCCCCAGGTGGGTGGGCCTGGGCTTTGGTGGGTTTTCTGGGCTCACAAAAGTATAGTGGATGATCTTATTCACTGAGTAGGCTGTACTGAGCCGGCCAGCTTGTGCTGGGTCCGGGTCTACAGGCCATAACCTGAGAAGGCTGGGAAAGGTCCCTCTGGTGCAGTGGGCCTGGAGCCCTCACTCATAGGCCAGGCTGTGCTGGGTTTCGGTCCATAGCGTGGGACTGTGGATTGCTGAGAAACATCCCTCTGGTGTGGCAGGCTAGGAGTTGTCACTCCAGGCCGACCTGCACTGGGTCTGGGGCTGTGGGGTGGGACCAGTAATCACCTGGAAGTGTTTCTCTGGCACAGTGTGCCTGGAGCTGTCACCGGGCCATGGGAGGCGACAGGCAGCTTAATCCCTGGGAAATGTATCTCAGGCACGACGGGCCTGCGGTTCTACACTCACTGACCTTTGCTGCCCAGAGAATCGGGGAAATTCCCACTCAATCAGTGGGCTTTAGTTCAGGGGATCCGGGGAGGTGTTCTTGAGTGGGTCCTGAGGTTTCAGGCCAGTCACTGGCTTGGAGGGGTTATGGATAGGGATTCGCGTAGCGCATGTGGGAAGAAGCCAAAGGCTCTCCCTCAGACTCACCACACTCTCACTGTTCTGGGAAGCCTGGTGGGTCCTGTAAGTTCGCTCTTGCTGGGAGAGCTTGGCGCGGGATCCAGGAGGCCGCTGGAGTCAGCCACTGTCTCAGGCTGGTCTCTGGGGCTGGGCAGGCGCAGGTGGGATGGAGCAGCATGGCGGAGTGGGCCGCGCTGTCTCTGGCCGGTCTCCAGGACACGGCTTTTATAGCAGGGGGCGAAGTTGGGTCTTTAGAAGGTGCTGGAGTACTGAGGGTAGTGCTCTGATGAGTGAGTGATCTAATCATAGAGCCAGAAGGAACTCTCTGCTACATGAGACACAAAGACTATGCAGCCATCTGCTGGCCAAGAAGGGAGAGTTAGTAGAATTTTCCTTCTTCTTATTCTTAGACATCTAGTTCTCATGAGTCTGTGAAATTGGTGTTGGTTGTTTGAGGTCTTGGTAGACATCTTTGTTGCATTTCTTATTGCTGAAACAAATTGCACAGGACCAAAAGTTAAAGGAAGAAAAGACTTATTGTAGTTCACAGTTCATAAAGTTTTCAGTTCATAGTTGGATGGATTCAAGGGAAGGTGAAATAATAGGGGGCATCAAGGAGGAAAAATAGCTCATGATGGGCAGAAAGTGGCAAAGCAGCAAGATAGAGAAGAGGCAACAAGCAATGACAGTAAGCCTCTCTTTGTCCCTTTTATTCTATCCAAGTACACACCCTTAGAGTAGAATGTACTCACTCCAGGGTGGGTTTTCTCATTACCAAGACCTAGAATTATATATATTATGGTAGGTAAGCAGAGTCATTCACAGAGGCTGAGATGTGAACAAGATAGGCTTTATTTAGCATGTGGAAAATACTCCAAGTCTTAGAGACCAGAGACACTACTAGTCAGAGGCACTGACCACAGTAACATAAAAACAACATAATATATAGTCTACTGTGTACAAATAGAAGAGCATTTCCATAAAGGTGGAGCACAGTGTTTATCTAACCATGTGGAGATAGTTCTGGGGTCATTGCAGTATTTGTCAAAAACAACATTTATCAGAAATAGAACTGTTTACAAAAGAAAAAAAAAACTCAGCTTAGCATATCCTTTAGGGGACAAAATCTCACCTAAATTTTAAGTGATTTAATAAAAAAGCTGGTTCTTTGAAAGACTAAATAAAATTAATAAGTCTCTAGCTAAAATCATCAAAAAGAGGAAAGGAAAAATTCAAATACAAGCCATAAAGAATGAAAAGGGTGTAATCAACACAGACCCAGAGTATGGGAGGCACGATAGCCCTGGAGCCTCCATTGTCTTATGGAAATAGATTTCTCTTCTTGCAAAGCTGCTACATCATGAGTTCCTGCCGTATACTCCCCCAACGGATCACGTGAGTGCCTCTGGCCTACAAGATTGCCTTAGTACGCCTGCATCATCGGTGACGCTGACTTCCTCTCCCCCTGCTATAAAAGCCATATCACTTCCTTGAATAAATGAGACTTGATCAGAATCCTGTCTTGTCTCCGTTTCTCATGTCTCCTCACCTTTGTTCCCTCCTTCATTCCCCGCTACTCTCCCAGGTGACCCTCGTTGACTGTCCCTCTGGACGGGACACAAGAGAACATTCAGAAGATTAACAATAGCTACTTTGAGAATCTTTACACTTGCAGAATAAAAGATGCAGAAGAAATGGACAGATTCTTAGAAAGGAATTACCAATTACCAAAACTGAATCAAGAAGATAGGACAACTCTCAATGACCCAATAACAGCCAATGAGATACAAAATGTAATAAAAAGCCTGCCAACAAAGAAAAGTCCAGGTCCTCATGGACTCTGAATTCTACAAGAAATTTACGGAAGATATGATCCCTATACTCCTCAAACATTTCAATGAAATTAAAAAGGAAGCAGTCCACCCAAAATCATTCCTGGAGACAAGTTTTATACTGATACCAAGACCAGGGCAAGACACAACTAAAAAAGAGAACTACAGACCCATCTCCCTCATGAACATAGATAAAAAATCCTCAAGAAAATCCTAGCAAATAGAATACTGCAAATCATCAAGAAGATCATACACCATGACCAGGTCGGATTCATACCTGAGATGCAAGGATAGTTCAATATTTGAAAAATCTCTAAATGTAATACACTATATCAATACAACAAAATTGATGCAGAAAAGGCTTTTGAAAAAGTCCAACACTCATTCATGTTCAAAGTCCTACAGAAAATTGGAATAGAATGCCTCTATGACAAACTAATGACTAATATAATTCTAAATGGGGAAACACTGAAATCTTTTACTGTCAGATATGCTTCAAGACAAGGAGTCTACACCCCTTCTATCAATACTCTATCACCCCTTCTATTCAATATATTTCTGGAGTCATTCACTACAGTCATTACATGAGAGAGAAATAAAAGGAATAGGAATAGGTAAAGGAGAAGTTAAATTATCATTATTTGAAGATGACAAGATACTCTACTTGGAAGACCCAAAAAACTCTACCAAGAATCTCCTAGAACCAATACGCAAATTCAGTAGCATAGCAGGATACAAAGTCAATACTCAAAAGTCAATAGCATTCCTCTACAAAGATGACAAACATGCTGACAGGGAAATTAGAGAAATAATACCTTTTACAATAGCACCACAGAAAATAAAATACCTCGGAATTCATCTAACTAAAGAAGTCAAAGATCTTTTCACTGAAAATTACAGAAGTCTGAAAAAAGATATCATAGAGGATTTCAGACGATGGAAAGATATTTCCTACTCCAGGATAGGAAAAGTGATATTTTGAAGATGACATTACTCCCAAAATTCTGCACAGATTTAATGCAATCCCTGTCAAACTACCACCATGATAACTCACAGATATAGGGAAACTGTTTTTAAAATTTATTTGAGACCAGAAAAGACCTAAAATACCAAAGGCAATCATGGCCAACAAGGACAAGGCAGAAGACATTACAATTCCTGACTTGAAATTATACTGCAAACTACTGTGATAAAATCAGCATGGTATTGGCAACAAAATAGACCTGAAGATCAATGGACTATATTAGAAGATAGAGAGGCCTCTATGAATACCCTCAGCCACTTGATCTTCGACAAAGGGATCAAACACATTTACTGGAAAAAAAAGCTGTTTAACAAATGGTGCTGGAAAAACTGGCTGTCCACATGCTGAAAAGTAAAATTTAACTGAGGACTATCATAGTGCACTAAGCTTAAAGTCAAAATGGATTAAAGATCTAAACATTAAAACAGAAACACTGAATTTCCTAGAAGAGAAATTAGGAGGAACTTTTGAAGACATAAGGGTAGGCAAATAGTTCATGAACAAAAAACAAATTGTATGGGTAACACTTGAAAGAATTAACAACTGATATTACCTCTTGTTGAGAAGTTTTTGCACATCAAAAGAAATTACCCACAAAGTGAAAGAGAACCCACAAATTTCAAAAACATCTTGACTAATGAGCACTTAGACAAATGTCTGCTCTGTAGAATGTATAAATAACTAAAAAACACTAGGGCCCCTAAATTTAAAGTTCCAATACACAAATGGTCATCCGTTATGAACACGCACTTCTCAGAGAATGAGATTAAATTAGCGAATAAATATATGAAAAAGTGCTCCACATTACTACCCATCTGAGAAATGCAAATTAAAACAACTCTGAGATACCATCTCACCCCAGAAAGAATGGCTATCATTAAGAAATCAACCAACAGCTAATGTTGGAGAGGCTTTGGGGAAAAAGGAACCCTTCCCCACTGCTGGTGGGAATGTAGACTGGTACAACCATTATGGGAATCAGTGTGGAGACTCCTTAAAAAACTAGGACTGGAAATCCTATTCAAGCCAGCTATCCCCCTACTGGGAATTTTCCCAGAGAAAGTGAAAACTTTATATCATATCATTTCAGATGGTTAGTCAGTGTCAGCCATGTGGATGAGTCACAGCCAATTTGTTCTCTGTGAAAGCCTAAGGGAATATTTTCTTATCATAAGGATCTTAAGTGATATATGAGTACCTATGTTTACAGCAGCACAATTTGTGATAGCAAAATCTTGAAAATGACCAAGATGCCTAGCACATGAGGAATGGTTGAAGAAGATGTGGTATTTTTATACAAAGGAATATTACTCAGCTATAAAGATTGATAAACTTGAAGCATTTATACTTAAATGGGTGCCACTTAAATATACACTCATAAATGAAATGAAACAGACCCCCATGTGTAAATATCGTATAGTCTCCTTAGTATAAGAACTTGAAAGGAGAAATACAAACAGAAAGGTATAACACAATTAAAAGGAAAGTGAAAACTTTAGGATTGGACAATGATGAGAGGAAAAAGAGAAGACCTGGGAAACTTGAAAGGTGCAAAGCCATACATTTATACACATAAGGTGGGTAAGGCAATGATCATGAGAAGCATCAGCAGGTTTTTGAAACTAGCAGTTAATGGGTAGGATTCTCACCCTGACTAACTATACATGCTGATACCTATGAATCAAGCAACTACACTCAAGATAGCAATGTGTAACAGAAGAGTCACGCTTGGAATGCCTGTCATTCTGGTCTTCTAAATACGTACTTCTTGTCATAACATACCAATTATTGCCATACTGTCTTCTCAAGTAAAATTTTGTTTGTTTCTTTCTTTTAATGGGTAATAAATAAAAAAAGACAGAAAAAAAAAATCACAGGACTGCCCTGCTACAGTGCTGTATGTGGTTAGATTTCTAAATTCCTGTGTAAAATATGTAATTGTTTATTGATATTCTTTAAATACTTTTCATTTTCTAATTTTTTATCTCCATGTTCTGTAGGGACTTAAAGTTTAACATATCAATACTTGATGGAAAATACCTATTCTATGTTATGCCTAAGATGTTTGATATTCAGATAAATAGTGAATTTAAATCCAACTGCATTAAATAGTGAATTTAAATCCAACTGTAGTAGGGTAATAATAAGATTTTCTTCTGGAGGGTTAACAATCTTAGTCTGCAGACCGAAAATTAGAGAAAAAGAAGGGCTGCAAGGACAGTTAACATTTTGACTTTAGTCTTTCAAGGTCAGTGAAGACTCAGGATGTAGGAGAACTCAGTTCTGTACTGTAACATCATGGAGCTCAGTTATGTCCCAAATTTTCTGATCAGGAGATTATTTGGCCACAGTGCAAAGTGATCAATGATGTATAGTGTGCCTAAGGAGTCACACGGAGAGAAAACTTTCTCTCAGGCTTTCACAGAGAACAACTTGGTGAAGCAATGGCTGTGACTCACCCACATGGCTGACACTGACTAAGGATCTGAAAACTACAGAACAGATTTACAGGATAAATCCTGAGAGGATTTGATTGTCCTTATCAGGTACAAAAGATACATTTCTTGTTCTATAGGTCTTGCTTTATCTTGGTTTTAATCATCAAGCAGAAAGGTATAAAAATGAGATATATAAAGTAAATCCATATTTAAATGCGGGGCTGTAAAAGGCTCAAATCAACAACTTCTGGAGGTAACCTACTAGTATTGTGGACTGCCAGACTGTGTTGGATTGTTTTACTGAAATCACGCACCTATAGTATTTAGATGGGAAAGGAATACCCATCTCTGACCGGACTAAACAGAAAAAGGGGATACAAAGGAAGGACCATTCTGTATCTGTATATACAGTACAGTTGGTATAGATATATACCTACTTTCATTTAAATCAATGAGAAGAAAGATTTTTAGTGCTAGTGTCTGAATAGGATATTCTCTCTGAATCTTGTACTATGAATAATCACTAAGAAGATAACAATGTAAATTGTATTAATTATTGAAACTGTCCTATTAATCAGTTTTGAAGCTGACTTTTTGCTATTTGTTTCTTAATAAAATAAAATTAAAAAAAAATAAAGTTTAAGTGATTTAAAATGAAGTTTAAAAAAATAGTGTCTCACTTGCCCTAGAATGCCTAACCTACCCATGACTAATTTAGTAATAACATGCATTTAATTGCAACATCACAGACTCTAGATCCACCACCTCTGAAAGCTCCTTCTATGAGTGCATGAGGCTCTGGGGGGACATATAGCCATAAGCCAATAGGGTTGATCTGTAATAACATGTAGTAGCAGCACAGGGGGACTAAGAGGATGATCCAGTGTGCTGATGCCCACTCCCCACCTGACCTTGTCCTCTATTTTTTAATTTATTTGTATTGACTCCTTCTTTCTCTTTGATGCCTATTAGTCTTACATTGTTCATCTTTGCATCGTTCCGCAGTTGATGATTTTTTTCCCCTGCATCTTAGTTGTTTTTGTAATATTTTTTCTTACCTTTTCGTTATCTGTGATGGTATCCCCAACATCTGAAATTCTATCTTTACTTTCATTCAAATGGTTTTGTAAGCTTGTGATTGAGATTTTATGCTCCTCTGTATCTCTTTGACTCTGTTTCATGTGATCTATTTCTTTTTTATATTAGTCATTCAAGGATTCCATCATTTTTCTATTCTCTATATTTTAGACTCTATACCTATCCTAACTTTTTTTACTTCAGAGATTATTTCTGATCTGAGTTCCTCTATACATTTCTGCAGTTATTTCTTTACTTTAGACACTATTAATTCAGAGATTTCAGCTGTGTGATTCCCAGTTTCTTTTATGCTAGTGGCTCCGGCATTTGTTCTGGGTGGGCTTGGGGCCTGAGATTGCATTCTGCTCCGTCTCTTTGTCATTTAGTTATTAGTCTCTAACCTTTGGTGTAGAGCTTTGGTGTAGTTATAACCTTAGCACCTACTGAAATTCTTACCTATGAGAGACTGTATGGCTCTGGCAGTTATACTTTTGTGTTTGCAGAACTAAAATTAGAAACACTAATGATGGGCAGTGATATTTAGCTTTTGACAAACTTTTGTAACGAATGAGTTTGTATTTTAAACAGAAAGAAAATGCATTATATCTGTATAGCTAAGCAGATATTAAATTGGGAATTTGTATTTAAGTTAGCTTCTCTAAGTTCTGTCCAATCACTTCCCCTTGATGTACCTGGGGTCTTCTAGGCAGACTAGTTCATCGCAGTTACATCTCTTGGTCAAGAGAGAAAGAGGGAAGATGCTCTCATAGGTCTGGGTCTAGCAAAGTGTCTCAGCTTAACCAGGTTCTGCTCTGTGAAGCTTGAACTCATCCCGATGTGCCTGGCTTGGGTCTGGCTGCTGTGCTCAGCTTCTTTCTGCTGCAGCCTGTGGAAGTGAGCTCACTATGGCCCTCTGACAAGATGTCCTGCTCCTGTATTAGCTGGGAGGTTCTGCTCCCTCGCCTCTCTGCAGGGACTTCAGCTGTATAGTTTCACACCAGGACCACATGCCAGGCTGGGGCTGGTCAGTGTGGAGTTTGCTTTATTTTTCTTTACTTTTCTTTTCCTTCTTTTTTTTTTTTGTGCATTAATATCTGAAGGGTCTAATGACTTTCTGCTAATTGTGCAAATCATTATGATATCCACACCTTATGGTCTGCGGTAACAGATTACTTTTTGTACTTTCATAAAATATGGGATAACTAGAGCACAGAAAGAAGAGGCAGAGCAGTGCCATCTGGGCCAGGGTCTGGACCACATGATGGGCAACCACAGGGCTTTCTAGTTGGTACAGATTTGTGGACCCCAATTTCATCTGATAATCCAAAGCAATGTCCCTTCCTCATTGCATCAACTGACAGAAATAGTGGGGAAGCTGGTGCCTGGGTAGATGCTTCAGTATGCACAAGTGGGATCAGATCCCTCTTTGAACTCATTGACTTGAATTTCTAGGTATAGAGAGAATCATAAAATTGTATCAGAGCTACAGAGAGCAGATAGATCACCTGGGTAGGCTTTGTATGAGCAACAAGGTTGTTTGAATTCAGTCTGGTGGCTGTGGACTGAATCCAAAAATGTTATCAGAAAACTGGGGAAGATCCAAGAATTTTAAGGAGGATCTGCTTGCTAGGCACTGGGGATGTTGGGCAGGCTTTGGTCTGAGGGGCCTGGGACAGAGATAGTATAGACATACTCCTTGGACCCTCTGGCAGCATGCAGATGTATTTTGGTTTCCTAAAGCCGAGGGTGGTGTAGCATTGCTCAGACTTCCCAGAACTGGGATCTGGGGCATCATGCTCTGCAATGGGTTTTCTCACAGGGCATGACAAAAACTAAAACCCAGATCCCTCAGTGATAGCATGTTATCTTTGTAGTTCACAAATGCATTTCAAAGGAATACCAGGGTATGGTGTTCAATCATGGGGCAGTCATGGACCAGGCCCTGCGTGCCACCTGGAGGCTAAGAGCTCAGAGGCAGTTTCCTAGGAGGGTGTGTGGTGAGCGCTGGTCTTATCTAGAAAGGAACACACAGCTAGCACTTTGCACAACTCTGTGTTGAGAGTAACTGAAGGCAGCGACACCACTAGAAGAGACATTGTTCATATCCTCTATGTACTTTGGCATGCCTCTTACTGGACAGAACCCTACCATGCTGCATTGCCCAGGACCATCCCTTTCTGTTCCCATGTCTACTCCTCCCCTGTCCTAAGATATGCACCATGAGCTCTGCCCAGTGCCTCTGATAGGACTACGCAAGGACAATCATCTTTCTGAGTGAAACTGACCTCAAGGTCAGGCTGTGGCTAGCTTATGTGGTGAGAAGCTGGAACTGGTGAAGCTGGGTGTCAGTTTGGGCTTTGATACCTGTTGGTGTGGAGCAAGGTTGAGTTCCTCCTTTCTTATCCTCTAACTCCTCTGTACAGTAGGCACAGTATGTCCAGGATCTTCAGAGGACTGCTGGAATTAAAGAATTGACAGCCATAGGAAGGTTGGGCATGTGTATGCCTTCAGCCAGCAGTGCCTGAGACCTTGTTGAGGACAAAGCCCCAGCTGGTCTATGTGTGAATCTTACCTGTGCACTTAGTCTATTTCTGGAGAGCTCTCTGAACTCCTGTAGCCTCAAAGGTCTGTGGAAAAACAGGGATTTGAAGAGCAACCTAATTCCCAAGGCTTTTATGAGAGTCATATGAAAAAACGCTGCAGTGTACACACAGTATTCCTAGAAGCACTTCAGGACATTGGGCTCCACCAGCTCTTATTGTTTATTCCTTCTTTGGTGCCTCCCTAAATGATGTGGGATATATCCCTGTGTTCCCAGGCTTTTCAAAACATCCTGCCAAGGGAATCCTGTGAACTTCAGTTATGAAGATCTATTTATATATTACTGATACAATCATTAATATTATTCCACCTAATAATGGACTGGACAGGGGAACATGTTCTGCTCATAAAAGAGACTACATTCTACTTAGAGACAGGCTTCATAATAATGGAAGCCAAATGCGTGGAAATTGTCTGCAGAAGCACACTGAACAAGTCATGCTTTGGTTATGTATAATGAATTTCTTCAGAGAAAATAGTCCTCCATCCACATTAACCCAGGCACTGTCTTTCTGTTGACTGATATTATTCCAGAACTTCCCAGGAGGCTTAGGGTAAACTGACCTCAAATCTATTCATCCCACGGGGGATGAATAGACAGAAACTTCAGTCTTCTTTCAGTCCAGATTCCATGCTAATATTGTGCCTATGACTATCAGATGCTTTATGAAAGTTAGAAATGACATATCATTTAAATAATGGCTCTGAAATTTTAAAAATATTAATTTTGAATCCATGTTAGGAATAATAACCAAACTGACATATTATTAAATAAATCCAGGTGAGTAGTTTGGATCAGATAATAGTTGTAGCACTTGGCTCATCCTCATGGCTAATCAACACGTGTCATCATTCTAAATGGCAAACAGATAAACAAAGTCTTCAAATGTGGTTTCAAGCATTTCAAAACCTGAGGGTATTTGCTATTTTTCTCAGTAATCACATTTTTTTCCTGTTGCCCAGTTCCTGTTTTCTAAATCAGTAAAACATATTGAATATGACTTGGGGGTTTAGAGAAAACTAATTGAAATGATGTTTTATGTGATGACAGCATTTTGGAGAAGTGGTAGTTGATAAACAGCCATGGACAAAAGACCTTGTCTCACAACTTCTTGATGCCTCCTGCCTTCTATTTTTAAATTGTTAATCATAGCTGCTGACATTGCTTACGGGGAGATAGAACAAATCTTTATATCCCAAAAGCTTTTTAAATTATTCACCGTGCTTACAACTTCACTTCTGAAGGGAGATTATCCCTTTTAATTGGAAATCTTCTATTATTTTTGCCTGAAATGTTTGAAAGAACAAGTTGAGGCACAGCCACTATAAGGGGACCCGATAAAGGATGGGCTTGTGTGGAAGCCATTCATCGCCAGGCACATTAACCCAGTCATTGTCATTAATTATGCCCCCAACCTGTGGCATCAATGGCCCGTGTCCTCGTCCTGCTTTATCAAGTGCTCCCTAATTTCTGCCTCTTTTTCAATACAGTTAGTGCCATTGTTTCCTCAGCGATAGTGTCCTGAAGACTAGGTTGCAGGTTTTCCCTATGTGCCAAGCACAGACACAGCCTACCCTGCGTGATCCTAACAGAGAGATGGATGTGAGGATCAGTTTCTATGTATCCCTTCTAGAAGTCACCCTGGCAGGGTGTTTTCCAACACTAGGGGGGCAGCATGAGCATTTCTGATGAGTAGAGAGCAAGGGCAGAGACAGGTTTATTTTAATAATGTCATCAAGGTCCTCAAAAAGGCTTCTGACTCAGGCAACTTGATAATTTTGAGACTCATTTGTAGTCATTGTGGGTACAGTGACTTAATACACTTAATACTGTACCAAGAAGCTAGCAAAGAAGAGATTCAGAAATGATACCAACATTCACAGGCAGGGAATAGAGGCTTCTAAGGGAGCCAGGAGTGGGTTCAGGGAAGAATTACCTCAGTGGAGAGCACAGTCAGCTGCAAGGAGGATGAGACCCTGCTCCCACTGGCTGGGCAGCCTCAGTCCCTTCATCCTTGAGGTGAGTGCACACTGATTGCAGGGATCATATAAGAAAGAAGGTTGAGCACCTCTCAGACACTCAGTCTTGTAAGTAGCTATTATTCAGCTTCTGAATGCAAATGAAGGAAACCATCTACCCTAAGCCTTCCCTTTTTCTCTTTCTTTCTTTCCCAAATCTGAGACAACAAAGAAGCTTTGAAGAGAGCTACTCCTTGCTTCCCTGTAAAATTAGTGCTGAATTCCTACCACAGTGGTGGGAATGAAAGTGAATTCACCTACCATATTCAGCTGAAACATTGATGAGACCCTGTCCTTGCCCATGGTTGAGGCATGTGTGACCTGCCCCCATAGGATCTCCCAAGCCTGGAGCAGGCCCTTCAGCTCCTTGCTTTCTCGCTCTAGCCCTGTACACAAGGTTTGTTTCCCACAGATGTAGGCTGGTTGTGCAAACTGGTATTTATTGAACCCAATGCCAATTATGGTTAGATTGGCCTTCCTAGATGCAGAGATGAGGTGACAAATTCTGCATCCCAAGCAGAGGTCAGTTGATGAAATAGGTGGGTATCTCTGCTGTAAGACTGCTTAAAACACTTGCAACCGGCTTTTAAAAAAGTATACAGCTACATTTTCTTAATTCCTTGATTAGAGGCATCTGCTATAATCGTGTTTGTAAGTAGAATATCATGTATGCACCTTGTACAACAAAAAACCACTGCAAAAACAGTATGCAATATATTAATTGTTGAATCTGTCCTACTAATTTGATTTGAAACTGTCTCATTGCTAGTTGTTCTTCAATAAAATAAATTACAAAGAAATAAAAAAAGGCTTAGTAAGAATCCCATGCATTCTCTGTACTGCAATTACCTCATTTAAAAATTTAAAAGGAAAACCCTTTCCTGTTTTTTTTTTAATAGCACACACACCATTATGGGCTGGATTTGAAACAATTCCCCAATTCATGTGCAAAAGGATTTGTTGGCTGGGCCTTTTTTATTTTTTTAAATTTTATTTTATTGAAGAACAAATACAATGAGACAGTTTCAAATCAAATTAGTAGGATAGATTCAACAATTAATACATTACTTACTGTTTTTGCAGTGGTTTTTTGTTGTACAAGGTTGCACACATGATATTCTACTTACAAACACTATTATAACAGATGCCTCTAATTAATGAATTAAGAAAATGTAGCTGTATACTTTTTTAAAAGCTGAACTATAGTATAGTTTCAATAATTAATACTTTTTACATTGTTATCTTCCTACTGGTTATCTATAGTACAAGAAGCTGACAGGACATCCTGTCCAAACACTGGTAGTGCAAATCTTTCTTCCCATAGAATTATGCAGAAGTACTGCATATTTATCCTACTGTACTGTTTATAGAAATACAGAATGGTTCTTCTTTTGTATCCCCTTTTTTGTTTAGTCCTGTCAAAGATAGGTATTCTACTGTCATTCAATTATTATAGGTTCTTGAATTCAGTGAAACAATCAAACACAGTCCAGAAGTTCACAATGTTAGTGGGTTATCCGAAGAAGTTGTTGACTAGAGCCATTTGTAGCTCAGCTTATTATTATGGCCTTATTTTATATACCACATTTTTATACTTTTCTGCTCGATGATTAACACCAAGATAAACCAAGACCTATATAACAAAAAATGTGACTTCTGTATCTGATGAGGTCAGTCAAGTTCCCTCAGGGTTTATCCTGTAACCCTGTACCTGACTCTCTAGATCCTTTGTCTGTGTCAGCCATGTGGATGAGTCAAGGCCATTGCTCTACCAGTTTGCTCTCTGTGAAAGCCTGAGAGAAAGTTTTCTCTCCATGTGACTCTCCTTGGGCACCCCATAGACCATCGATCACATTCCTTTGTGGCTCCATAATCTGTCTGATCAGAAAATTTGGGACACAACTGAGTTTCATGATGTTACAGTACAGATTCTTCTATGTCAAAATGTTGGCTGGTCTTGCAGCCCTTCCATTTCTCCAGTTTTTGATCTGCAACCTTAGGTTGTTAACCATCCAGAAGAGAAGCTGATTATTACCCTTCAACATACGCAGTACAGTTTACCATAACTATCTGACTAAATTGTTTTTAGTTTTAGTTTTACCTTTCTATTTGTATTTCTTCCTTTGATTTCTTATATTAGGGAGACTATACAATATTTCTACATGTGTGTCTGTTTTACTTCACTTATGAGGATATGATCAAGTGGCATCCACTTCAATATAAATGCTTCAAGTTTATCATTGTTTATAGCTGAGTAAGACTTCATCATATAGAAATACCACATCTTTTTTAAGTGCTCCTCATGTGACAGCCATCTTGGTTGTTTCCAAGATTTGGTTGTCACAAATTTTGCTGCTATAAACATAGGTACACATATACCACTAGGAATTTTCAGTTCTTGCTGGAAAATTCCCAGTAGGGGGATAGTCGGCTTGAATGGGATCTCAGGTCCTACTTTTGTAAGGAGTCTTCCCACACTGATCTCCAAAATGGTTGCACAAGTCTACATTCCTACCAGCAGTGGACAAATGTTTCTTTTTCCCCACATCCTCTCAAACTTTTGTTGTTGGTTGATTTCTTTATGACAGCCATTCTTTTTGGAGTGAGATGGTATCTCAGTGTTGTTTTCACTTACATTTCATGGATGGCTGGTGACGTGGAGCATTTTGTCATATATTTATTCACTTGTATAATTTTGTCCTCTGAGAAGTGTGTATTCATCTCAGATGCACATTTCTGGATTTGGTCTTTAAATTTGAGAGCCCTAATATATCTTAGTTCTTTATAAGTTTGAGAGAGCAGGTCTTTGTCCGAGTGCTTATTAGTTAATATTTTTTTTATATTTGTGGGTTGTCTTTTCACTTTGTTGACAATTTCTTTTGATGTGAAGAAATTTCTTAATAAGAGCTGATCCAAGTTGTTAATTATTTCAAGTGTTTCTGGAGCGAATACGTGTTTGTTCATGAACTCTTTGTCTACCCCTATGTCTTCAAGAGTTCCTAGTACTTTCGCTTCCAAGAGTTTGAGTGTTTCTCTTCTAATGTTTAGATCTTTAATCCATTTTGACTTTAGCTTAATGCATGGTGATAAACCTGGGTCAAGTTTTAGTCTTTGGCATTTAAAAGCCAGGTTCTCTAGCACCATTTGTTAAAGAGGCTATCTTTCTTCCAATAAGCACATTTGGCGACTTTGTAGAAGATCAGGTGGCTCAGCGTATTCGTAGAGGTCTCTGCATCTTCTAATCTATTGCATTGATCCTCAGGTCTATTTTTTTGCCAATACCATGTTGATTTTATCACAGTGGCTTTGCAGTATAATTTCAAGTCAGGAATTGTGAAGTCTCCTGCCTTGTCTTTTTTGTTGGCCAGGATTGCCTTTGCTATTGTAGGTCTTTTCTGGTTCAAATAAATTTTAGGAACAATTTCTCTAGATGTGGGAGGTATCTTGTGTGGGGTACCACCTGAGCAGCTCTCCATGAAAGAAGAGTGACTGTCTCCACTTTGACTGAGTCTGATCTTATTTTCTCATATTGTTATGTACAGAGCTGGCTAGGACTTCTGTTTATCTTTCAATTGGCCTTAAGCAGTGTGTACTGGTCTAGCTGAGGTGCTGGTGATAGTCTTTGAAGGTGGCATGCATGTTTCCCTGGTAAGCCTGTTTCTCCTTAGTGTGAGCCGGATGGAGACAGGATGGTAGAGCTAATGCTCCACGTTGCCAGCTGGGATCGAGACTCAAGATAGAGGCTATGATTTCCTGAGGCTTGAAAGACTACATCAAAGCTGAAGACCTAGACTTCCCAAAACATTAAATACTATATAATGCAGATTACTCTCTCTGCATATCCTCTCTGCATATAGTAGAGGTAAATGTAGGCCACCCACCTACCTAAGCTCACAGTAGTCACCTACTTCACACAATTCTCAGTCAATCCTCCTCAAGCCACTCCCCCACTGAATAAAAACTGGGTAGTGCTCTTGGTTCCAGGAAGCCATGTCATAGCAGGACTTATAGCCCCTCAACTCCCCGATGATTAAAAATATAATTTAACATCCTCATTTTCACTGTGGGTTGCATGGAAAGTGATAGATTGAATCAACTTGATGGGATTCCAATAACGTAACTTTGGGATTACATATATTGGTTTCTTGGACGGAGACGAAGACCAGGAAGTGTCTCCTACAATCTTGGTGGCAGTTTGAAAGGGATTGCATTAAATCTGTACAACTATTTTGGGAGTATGGCCATCTTCATGGTGTTGGTTCTTCCTATCTAGGAACAGGGAATAGTTTTCCATTTTCTGAAATCCCCTATGATCCCTTTTTTTAGGGTGCTGTAATTTTTCATGAAATAATCTTTAACTTCTTTGGTTAAGTGAATTCCAAGGTATTTCATTTTCTGCAGTGCAATTGTAAAAGGTACTGCTTCTATAGTTTCCTTCTCAGTGTGTTTGTTATCTGTGTAGATGAACGTTATTGACTTTTGAGTATTGACTTTGTATCCTGCTATGCTACTGAATTAGTGTATCAAAAATAGTAGCTTCTTGTTGGAGTTTTTGGGTCTTCCAAGTAAAGTATGGAAATAGGAATAATTTAACTTATTTTTTTCCCATTCCTATTCTTTTTATTTCTCCGTGTTTTCTAATGACTGTAGCTAATTATTCCAAAACTATATTGAATAGGAAGGGTGATAGAGGATATCCTTGTCTTTTCCCAGATCTCACAGTAAAAGATTTCAGTTTTTCCCTATTTAAAATTATATTAGCCATTGGGTTATCATAGATGGCTATTATTGCACTGAGGTAGAGTCCATTTATTCCAATTTTCTGTAGGGTTTTGAACATGAATGGGTGTTGGACTTTGTCAAAAACATTTTCTGCATCAATTGAGATGATCATATGGTTTTTAGATTGTAGTCTATTAATATAGTGTATTACATTTATTGATTTGCGAATACTGAACCATCCTTGCATCCCTGGGATGAATCCTACTGGTCATGGTGTATGATCTTCTTGATGACTTGCTACATTCTGTTTGCTAGGATTTTATTGGGGATTTTTGCATCGATGTTCATGATGGAGATTGGCCTGTAGTTCTCTTTTTTGGCTTTGTCTTTCTCTTGTTTTCGAAGCAATATAATACATGCCTCCATAAATGATTTTGGGAGAACTGCTTCCTTTTCAATTTCATTGAAGAGTTTGAGGAGTGTAGGGATTATATCTCCTATAACTTTCTTGTAGAATTCAGCTGTGAATCCATCAAAAGCTGGACTTTTCTTTGTCTGTAAGCTTTTTGTTAAGTTTTGTATCTTGTTGGCTGTTATTGGGTTATTGAGAATTGTTCTATCTTCTTGATTCAATTTTGGTAATTGGTACCTTTATAGGAATCTGTCCATTTCTTCTGTGTCTTCTATTCTGTGAGCATAAAGATTCTTGAAATAACTATTGATAATCTTCTCAATTTCCACTGGATCTGTGGTGATTTCACCCTTATTACTCGAATTTGAATATTTCTTTCCTTTTTTTAATGAGGTGAGCTAGGGACTTACTGATTCTATTTAGTCTTTTAAAGAAACAGGTTTTTGATTTGTTGATTCTTTGAACTATTTTCTTTATCTCAATTGAATTAATTTCTGTTCTAATACTTATGAATTCTTCCCATCTTTGAGATCTTGATTTGGTTTCCTCTTCTTTTCTACATGTTGGGGGTGCAACATTAGGGTGTTTATTTGTTCTCATTCTATTTTCTAATGTGTGAGTTCATAGTTATGATTTTTCCCTTTGAGAACTGCTTTCATCATATCCCATAAATTACGGTAAGTTGTGGTTGAATTTTCATTGAATTGTAGATATGCTGAATTTCTTGTTTAATTTCATCTGTGACCCATTGATTGCTGAGTAGGGTGTTGTTTAATTTCCATTTATTTAGTGGGTCTCTCTGGTTTCCTTTGTCATTTATTTCCAGTTTCATTGCACTGTGGTCAGATAATATGTGTGGGATAATTTCTGTTTTCTTGCATTTACTTAAGCATGACCTATGGATTAGTATTGGTCTATTTTGGAAGATGACACATGTGCAGCTGAAAAAAATGTATACTCAGCTGTGGTTTGGTGGAACATTCTGTATTTATCCACCAGTTCCATTGGTCTTCAGCTCTGGTTGAGTTCTGCTACTTCTTTGCTAATTTTTTGTCTGGTTGAGCTATCTTTTTCAGATAAGGGTGTGTTAAGCTCTCCTGTTAAGATTGTGTTCTTAGGCATTAAGATTATCATGTCTCTTAAGATTTGTCTTACATAGTTGGGTGCTCCTGTGTTTGGTGCATAAATATTTATGAGTGTTACCTCTTGCTCTTGAATTTTTCCCCTGACCAATATATAGTGGCCTTTTTTGTTTCATTTGATCACTCTTGGTATGAAGTTGAGACTGTCTGAGAACAGAATTGCTACTCCTGCTTTTTTCTGAGGTTCTGGAGCATGTAGTATTCTTTTCCATCCTTTGACTTTAAGTCTATGAGTATCTTTTTGTATTAAGTGTGTTTCTTGTATATAGTATATTGTTGTGTTTTGTTTTCTCATCCACTGTGCCAGTCTATTTCTCTTAATTGGTGAATTGAGTCCATTTGCATTGGTTATAATTCAAATGTGTTGACTTATGATTGCCATGATATTTATCTGTTTTTGTTTACTCCTTTTTGTCCTGTGTTTATTTGTTTGCCATATTTCATGGGTTCCTCCTGTTCTCATTTGTGGAATTCTAGTCATTATGGTTCCTCTATAGAACAGTAGCATGTGCAGGGATGGATTTGTCATAGTAAAATTCTTTAGTTGTTCTTTGTCATGGAAGCATTTCCTTTCTCCATCAACCTTGAGATAGATTTTTGCAGGATATACTAGTCAGGGCTGGAATTTGTTTTCATAGAGGACTTGAAGTACTCTGCTCCATGCTCTCCTTGCCTTCATGGTTTGTGAAGAGAAATCAGCTGCAATTCTCATGGGTTTTCCTTTAAATGTGACCTGCTTCTTTTCTCTAGCTGCTTTCAGTATGTTATTCTTGTGTTGGATTTCTAGGCTCTTGACTATTATATGTCTTGGTGTATTTTTAGTTGGGTTGAAGTTATTTGTTGTTCTGCATGCTTCAGTTAGTGAACGTTAGATTGTTTCATCATATTTCGGAAGTTTCTTGCTGTTACTTCTGCCCATATTCTTTTTATATCATTTGTATTGACTCCTTCTTTCTCATTGATTCCTATTAATCTCACATTCTTCATTTTAGCACCATCTTTCAGGTGATGAATTATTTTTTCCTGCATCCTTATTGTTTTCAAGAGATCCTTTCCCACTTTTCACTAGCTGCACCAGCATCTTGAAGATCTGAAACTCTGTCTTTGCTTTCACTCAAACGGTTTTGTAGACTTGTGATTGAGATTTTAAGTTCTTCTATATCTCTTTGACTCTGCATCATGTGATCTATTTCTTTCCTCTTTTGCTCATTGAAGGAATCCATCATATTTCTAATCTCTTCTGTTTTTTTAATCCATATCTTCTTTAGAGGTAGCTATTAATTCTTTTACTGCAGCGTTTTTTCCAAATTGGTTTTTCTGCATTTATTTCCATAATTGATTCTCTACTTCAGATGCTATGATTTCAAAGATTTCTTTTTTTATTTCAGAAATTATTTCTGCTCTGAGTTCCTCTTTACCTTTCTGCTGTTGGTTCTTTGCTTGCGACGCTGTTCATTCATATGTTTCAGCTAAAGTTGTGTTCTGTGCACTTGGTCTGGGTGAGCATTGGGTGTCTCTTATACATTTCCGGATATGCTTTGTTTCTTTTTTTTTTTTTTTACCTTTATTTTTCATTTATTTTTATTTTATTGAAATACAAATGTCAATCAGACAGTTTCAAAACACCTTAACCATACAGAGTCGATGAATTAATACATTGCAAACTGTTTTCATAACGTTTTGGTATTATAGAAGGTGCATACATGAAATTATATTTACAGGTTCTTTTATAGCTGAATTATATCAAAGATTCAATAATTATTTACCTAGTGGATGACCATAGCACTAAAAGCCGACATAATATACTGTCCAACCACCATTAGTGCAGATCTTGCCTCTCATAGAATTATGTAGAAGCACAGCGTTATCTATCCCAACTGTACTGTCTATACACACACATCACAATTTTTTCTTTCTAAAACCCTTCCTTTGTCTACACCTGTCAAAAGTGGGCACTCCATTGACATTCAACTACCTTAGGTGCTTGAACTCGACACCACAATCCAACACAGTCCAGCATTCTGCAACCATAGGGAGTTCTTCAAAGATATTGTCGACCATAGCCATTTACAGCTCAGCTTAATATTATGGGCTCACGATGTATACTTCATTTTTATACCTTTATACTTTTCTGCTGGATGGTTAAGACCTAGGTAGATCAAAACTTATATACCAACACATGAACTTTATATTTCCTATGTGGTCATTGAAGTCTTCTCAGGGTTTCTCTTGTAGTCCTGTACATTATTCTGTAGTTCCTTTGTCTGTGTCATCCATGTGGATGAGTCACGGCCAATGCTTGACCAGATTGCTCTCTGTGAGAGCCTGAGAGAAA
>PVKA01038131.1:0-20471 GCA_004027165.1 Ctenomys sociabilis | reverse complement strand
TGTATACTTCATTTTTATACTTTTATACTTTTCTGCTGGATGGTTAAGACCTAGGTAGATCAAAACTTATATACCAACACATGAACTTTATATTTCTTATGTGGTCATTGAAGTCTTCTCAGGGTTTATCTTGTAGTCCTATACATTATTCTGTAGTTCCTTTGTCTGTGTCATCCATGTGGATGAGTCACGGCCAATGTAACTGTTCTCATTTAAAAACTAATTTTCTAAATGTCCAATTAGATTCAATCATAGGTGAATAACAGGTTTTGTAAAACTTTAGTATTTATCATTTGTTTAGGCCCATGTTTCATAAGCCAGTTTCTCAGAGTGTTAATGTATTTTTAAAGATTAATTTTTAGGAAGACACATTTTAAAACAGTAAGTGAAACTATAAAACAGACCTCTTAGATAAAAACTTCTTGGAGCTTTTAATGTATGCATTTTCTTTATAAGTCTCACAAGGGACACAACTATGACTTTTTGGTGCTCATCCCAGAAATTCAGATATCATTTGTAAAATAAAGTTGAAAAATGTTAATATAGTTGGTTAGATTTTTCTTAATGAAGCAAAGAATTAAAATAATACCTTATGTGTATATTCCATACTAACGGCTTTGATATGAAACATTTTTATTATCCTTCAGAAATCAATTTGTTTCATTTCAGTTTTTCTTTTAATTACCCGTTTATCTATCATCTGTATATCAGTCACTCAGCTCTAGTCATCGACATCGGCCTCTGTCTATCCACCCATCATCTTGAGTTGGTGCATGACTCCCTGTCACTATGTCCTTGTCAAGTTTGGTGTCTGTGTTTGCTGACAGTCTCACACACCAAGGTGGAGCTTATCCCATGGGGGCCATGAAATTCTATAAATGAGGTTCTGGTCAAAAACTACAGTGAATGTTTAAATAAAGATGCTACAGTGAAAGACACACTGCCACTGAATCTCCAAAAATACTCCTCTTCACTTTAAATGCACTTCATTCTTGCACTGCTCAGAAACAGGTCCCAGAGTTCACATTAATGTATGTCTTTTCATGGCTGCCTAAATCCATTCAAAACATCGGTGGCAATTCTTGTCAAATAAAGACATTGGGGGGTTTACCGCAGCATCATTCACTGGACCTGACACTGGGCAGTTTCTGACCCTTTCCCTAAGATAAATGACTATAGAGCTAAACATTTTATCTTGATTCAGAATATCAAGGAAGGCAGGGCAGTGCAACTAAAGACTGTGCAAAGGGAAGACTTTGAGAACTCTTCCAGAAAGTGGAAAGAATGCTGGAATAAGTGCATTTGATATGAGGATGATTATTTGGGGAGTGATTCATGGAAATATATATTTTACTGTAATAGTAACTATAAATTTAAACATGCACTATATTTTGTGAGCATGTGCCATAGATACGTATAAAATATATATCATATATATTGGCAAAGCACTTTGCAAATTTTTAATTGAGTGATCATTAAGGAAACTGATCAGGTGATGCCTACTCCCTAGAGACCACTGTCAAGTCACTTTCCATCTAGACAGAAGCTGTGTGTTCACACCTGTTACTTATGTATAGTATAAATACATCACTGGTCAAAATCACCACTCTTCAGAAATTTAAATTCATCTGCAGTCACTGAGCCACAAGATTAGTAGACAGTAAACAAATGGGCCAGAGATGCAGAAATGACCCAGCGCAGGCCAAAAACTTGGGGAAGGCCCCAAGTGACTGGCAATAGTGATCAGCTGTGGCTGTTCTAATGGGACTAATGACAGCAGCTGATGATTATTCAATCATAAGTGCCAGAATGTTTAATAAGTGCTTGCTTGCTTTCTCTCTCTCTTTCTTGTGGAAATGGGGATTGAACTCAAGCCCTTGCACTCGCCAGGGAAGTGCTTATTCTGCTGAGCTATCTGCCCCCCAATAAGTGCTTTCCATAGGGCTGGCCAAATAGCTCAGTGGATTAATGCACCTGCAAGCAAGTGCAGAGGCTGGAGGTTCAATCCCTGGCCTGCCGTGCTGGCCCCATCCCCAGGGTGCACTGAGACAGCAGTTGAGACTGGGCATGGTAGCATGTACCTATAATCCCAGCTCTTGGGAGGTTGTAAACAGCTGGATCACTATGAGTCCAATCTAGTAGTGAGACACTGATCATCCTGTAGATCCATAAAATAAAATAAAATAAAAAAAAAAGAGTGAGACCTCAGAGGTTAACTTACCTTACCATGGTCACTCAGCTACTAAGCACAAGATTAATATGGGTATTTATATAGTATACGATAAAATACTGTATAGGAATTAAGATAAAACTTCGCTTCTCTGTGGTCCAGGTCTCTGATAATGGTCAGTAACATAACCATTGAATCATGATTGTTGGAGGCAGTCTAGGAATGAGTGGGTGAGGTATAACAATAGGACAATTTTTCAGATCCAAGTCTTCAAGGCCTTTCATGGTCTTTAACCAAGCTACACATAAGTAACAAGTGTGAACACACAGCTTCTGGCTAAATAGAAAGTGACTTGACAGTGGTCTCTAGGGAGTGAGAGTCACCGGATCGGTTTCTTTAATGATCACTCAATTAAAGATTTGTATTTGCAAAGTGCTTTGCCATCACTGTTTCCCTTTCAATTCTCTGAGCCATTACATCATCTTACCAGTGAAACAGAGATACAGGAAGGTTTATTGACTTGCTTTTGACTACAAGGCTTGAAATTCCAGGCACTCCTGGGATTTGGCCTGCAAAATTCATGCAGTTCTAAGCAAACATGGTTAGGCCTTCTCAACAGACACATTCAAGAAACAAAGAACTAAATGAAGCTTGATTAAAGACCATGAAAGGCCTTAAGGACTTGGATCTGAAAAATCGTCCTGTTGTTATACCCAACCCACTTATTCCTAGACTGCCTCCAACAATCATAATTCAGTGGTTATGTTACTGACCATTATCAGAGACCTGGACCACAGAGAAGCAAAGTTTTATCTTAATTCCTAAGATATCTCAGCACAAAGCATTATAAGAACCCTTAAGAAGAATTTCCTGTAGCTTCTCTGTGAACAGAGCAAATACAGCTATACAGCTATAAACATGTTTTTGTTTAGCCAGCAATTGGGATTTTAGTTTTTAAGGAAGGATCTACTTATTAATAATATGTAGAGATTTTGAATTCAGAGTTTAATTAAGTATAGCTCCATTACAATTTTCCTCTTACAAATAGCTTTCATTAAATACTGAAAGAAAATACTGCAAAATGCAAAATAGTAATTATATCAGAATAATGAGATCATAAAAGAATTTTTCTTCTTTGTATGCCTAAAAAATCAAGTGTAACTACATTTGGCATGTTTATGTTTTGTAATAAGTACACAAATACAAAATTTAAGCACTCTTTTTTGTACAATTTCATCTTTCATTTTCATTGTAAGGATGACTGAAATGGTAAATACAGAAACAGGCTATTAACTTCTCTTAAACATTATTTCAGCTTTGGATCTTTAGTTTTTGGACTGGGACTTTTTATTGGAAAATTAAGTTTATAGTGCTAAATATAAATTCATAAGAATTTTTCTAACTGGAAAAATAAAAAAAAAATCCCACAGAACAAGTGCTTACTTGCCACACTAAGCAGATTATATTTACTGCTGAAAATATTATGATACTGTTATAAGGAATCTGTGGTTTTACATACAAAATAAATTTATTTCTTCCCATATATTTTTAGCTTTAGGATAATATTAGATATTATACATCACTAGGCAATGTAAGCTTTAAACATTGTGACCAGCATATGAACATTTTAAAATAAAGCATGCTAGCAGATGTTTATCATGTAAGACCTGTATATTATCATAAAGAATGAAAATAACATATAGCATAGAGTCTCCGTTCTCCTACCTATGTACCCTTATCGTCTTCCTCACTATTTTAGTGACCTCAGAAATGTTTCTCTTTCAGCTGACTCACATATTTCAACATATATACGATTATGCCTTTGGAACGGTCTTCATTCCATCCTCCCTATAAGATAAAGTCCAAATACTCTAGACTAATAACACAAGAAAGAGATACTACTGGCAGAGTCATGTCCTTCAGCTGCTGAGAGGATGAGATGAAAGGGCAGAATCTGCTCTTGAGTAGGGCCAGACAGCTATGGCAAGGTTAATGCCACTTGACTCATGAGAAAGGGAAGAGTATCAGAATCAAGCTAGGGAAAGAAGCTTCGAAATTTTGAGGAAAAAGTTGTTTTTATTTTATTACTATGTGTTTATAGTACACAATGATTAAATTAATTTTGGGAGTTGGACCATGTATGTAGCACACCTTGATTCTTTTTTTAAATTCCATTCCCCTCTCCTAAGTTATGAGATCTCTGTATGTGTGTGTGAGGTTTTTTTTTTTTTTTTTTTTTTTTTTTTTTTTTTTTTTTTTTTTTTTTTTTTTTTTGTAATTTAATCTACAGAGTGTTCAAGGTCTCACTACTAGATCAGACTCATAGTGATCCACCTGTTTACAGCCTCCCAAGAGTTGGGATTACAGGCACACACCACCATACCCAGCCTTAATTGCCATCTCAGTGTGCCCCAGGGGCAGGGCTGGCACTGCAAGCCCAGGGATCGAACCCCCAGCCACTGTGCCTGCTTGTAGGCATTGTAATCTGCTGAGCTATTTGGTCAACCATTGTATGTGGTTATAATACAGGTATAATCTCATTATAATTCTCTGATACTAAGCACAGTCTTATAAGAAGTAATTAGAATGATTGACCATCAAGTTTTAGCTGAAATGAAATAGGAATCAGGACAGTCAAGAGAGAGGGTACAGTCTATGGCCATACCACCCTGAACGCACCTGATCTTGTCTGATCTTGTAAACTAAGCAGGGTTAGGCCTGGTTAGTACTTGGATGGAAGAGAGAGGGTACAAATGTGATAAAATCAAGGTAATGCAAATATCTGGGCAGTATAGAAATTTTAGAAGAGCTACCACTTCGATCATTGAAGAGAAGATATTTGAGAGGAAGTATGTTATGGTTTGTGTCTAGTTGTACCCCCAAAGCCTCGTGCAGTCATTGGGGTGGCTTCTAAAGTTTGTGATTAATTCATGATCCAATGTTGGAGTTATGGGTATAAGCACTACACCCAGCCCGGGGCAGATAATCTACATACAAATATAAGGAGGGGAAAGAGGCTCTCTGGCAGCTACAGCCATTGTCCCTCCCTGTGTTCTTTGCTGTTTTCCACTGCCATGAAGGGCTGCCTTCTGCCATGTGTCTCTCTGCCTTGGAGCCAGCTGAGTGTGGAGTGAAATCTCCACTAATGGTGAGCTAAATAAACCTTTCCTTTCTTCATTTTGGGTTTTGCTATTTTGTCCCAGCAACAAGAGAAGAGTAACTGTGATGAAGGGCAACCCACATGAGGATCATGTAGAATGCTTTTCTGCAAGGCTGACTTCTGAGTGGATGAGACAGTGAGCATATGTGCCTGCGTGGTCACAAATAGGTCTTTTACATTATTTTGAACAGATTTTACCAACTTAGTTTTTCACTGTTTTCATACTATGCTCTTACATCTGTTCCAGTTATGCATATTAAATAATCCAGCATAACTTGATAGCTTTTCCCATGGTAGTAAGCTTTTCCCCTAGTATAAAGTTACATATGTATTTTTCTCCAGAAAAGTATAATTGCTCCTTACATTTTTGTGTATCAAAATATTTTTAAAATTTCTTCAGTGCTACATGAAAAGCTTTTGGCATGTGTTGAAGTCAGCTTTCTAGCCTTAGTTCTGTTTAGTATGTCTCAATCAGTATTTACTCCTGAACCTATCTGCTAAATTTTCTGATACTCAGAAATGTCCTTCATAATATAATTTTAACTACAAATCTTTTAGATACTGTTTTATTCCTGAAGAACTTGAGCAATCTTTAACCTTGACCTTCTAAATGAAATCACCAATCGGGCTTCACCACACTCTGCCCTGGCCATGCCTTGGTCCCCACTCCTCTGTCTTCCTTTGCTATTCATTTTCTCCTTTGTTTTAATCTCAAGGACTTTGATTTGTTGGTGCTGTTATTTCCACTGATGCTCATCCAACATGGATTGTTATGCTGTGTTCCATAAAGCCGACTAAGTAGCGAGCACTAGAAGCAGACTGCAAACACATTTGGGGATCTTTTCCCTATTAGTACATGTTTGTGACACATAATGAATAGATTCATTCTGGGTAACTGATACATGTACATGATACATCTTAATTCTTATATCACTTTCTTGTTAACCCCTACCCACACTCAGCATCTCTTGATGTCCTTTATGTTTGCAAACAAATCGGTCTACCTACTTGCCGCTGTCTATTTTTTTATTTTGTTCTTTGATTAATGATATTTTTAAGACTGGATGCCCAATAACTAATGAATTAGAGCTGGAATTCAGGGCTCCTGGCTTCTAGTTGCAAGCATTTCTCAATTACTGCCAAGTAGAGAAGTATATGTAGTCCCCATCCCTCACACACACAGAGGGCACTTCTCATAAATCAAAAGCAGGTGTCTACACTGAGTTGAGTCTAATCCTAACCTTAAATGATGAAAAGACTTAACTTTTCTGTGAAGGAGATTTTTACTAAATCAAAACATTTTTCTAAGTGCATAAATATGTGCAATACTTTAAATTTGCATTATATTGGGCATGGTGGCACACAGCTGTAATCTTAGCATTTGTGAGGCAAAAAACAGGAGGATCACTATGATTCCAAGCTGTGTACTGAGACCCAGTAGTCCCTGTACTAAATACGCAAGAAAAATAAAATTAAATTGCATTAAAATGTATTAGCACATTCTACATCCACTTTAATTCATGTTCAGTGTTATTAATTCATAACCAATTTTAAAGTAGCTCAAAATAAGAAATATCATCTTAAAAGTTCTGCAAAGTAGATTGTAGTATTCTTGTCTTTTGGATTCCAAACTGAAGCTCACAAACTTATTTACAAAACATCACAGACCAAGAGCAGGACCAGAATCTACCTCCACCCCATACACCCTTCCCAAATTTCACAATCATGACAAAGAAGACACGAGCTGCTCTTATCCACTTTATCCATAAAGCATTAATTTTTAATGACTTAACCACAAGAAGCATTATCATAAAAATGAAAACAGAAAGAAGTAATAAAAATGTAATTTTCCATTCCATCTGATTTATGAGAAACAATCAGAGATCAGAATAACTGAGAAAACATTCTAAAATTAGAATCTAAGTAGAGTTTAAAATAATCAAATTCTAATCTGCAAAATCATTTCCATAATATTTAGAATGTCACCAATTTTTGTTGTCACAGGATTGCAGAATTTTATTATCAGTAAATCTGCACAGTCAGGTAAAAGTCACTCATTTTCTCAGAATTAAGTTAAATGTTGCTTATGACTTCAACAAATATGTTAACTTCTTGGATTACAAATACTTTAAAAGGTGTTTACTTTAAAGTAGAATATTAGGGCTGCCCGAAAAGCTCAGAGTAATAAAGCACCTGAAAGCAGGCACAGGGGCATGGGGTTCAATCCTTGGCTGCTGGCCCTGCCCCCAGGGCTCACTGAGAGGGTGACTGAGACTAGGCATATTGGTGCGTGCCTATAATCCCAGCTATTGGGAGTCTATAAACAGGAGAATCACTATGAGTCCAATCTAGGAGTGAGACCCTGAACACCCTGTGGACGCTTCCCTAAAATGCAAAAGTAGAATATCATATAGAATCCCTGATAATTTTTAGAATTCTACTTAAACTAATCTATGGAAATGCTGCTAATGATCTTACCCCTAAATTGGTCAAAATGTACAGTAAGAAATTAATTCTATTTGGATCTATATTATATTTTTTTAAAGGAAGTGCAAAGCTAGCGCCTGGACCTGTGTACTGATAGAGGTTAACTATAAGTGTGATTATTTTTTCCACTGGATCTAAGTTAGTTTTGAAAATAACTAATTTCACTAATTATCATACAAGTCCCTCTAGTTTTAGCTATAAGAAAATGCAGAATTTTCTGGGTTTGCAGAATTTTTTCAGCTAATTAATTTAAAGATTTTAATGAGCTTTTGTAGATTACACTAGTTTTCTAGTCTTAAGTGATTGGAACCCCTTTTCTACATTTAGCTCTTATTATTATGTTAATATTTTAAATGTCTTTTGATATACTTTTCTTCTGTTTAAGAAGAAGGCCAGTTTAAAGTAAGACACACTTAATCTAAATTAATCTTTTGCTATTTATCAAGCTCAGTTAAGACTTCTCCAGGGTTACTTTTGGAACCATGGATAGAGCCTCTCAGCTCCTCTGTCAACGTCAGATACTAGGGTGAGTCATGATCGGCCTTAATTACGTGGTTTCATATGGAAGTGGTGCAGACATTTTTTTCTCTGGTGACCCTCCCTTTTGGAAAGAATGTGTATTGATTGACTCCTGCCCTCTGGAGTCAATCTCCCTGCTCAGGTGACTGGGTGATTTACCCAGCTGTAGGCTCCTGTAGAAAAGGTCCTCTTGTGTCCCCAGACCCTGCTGACTTTGGAGGTCCAGGGCCAAAATGTTGACTGTTCTTCTAACCTAGTTATCTTTCTAGCTCTCTTTCCAAGCTCACTTGCTAAACAGCAGTAAGAATATCAGTAAATTCAGTTTTATAATGGTTGTGGTAGGTTTAATTTCATGATATTATCTAAATATTTAGTAACTCAAAATATAATATGGCCAATGAACTGTTATATCTTTATCAATCATGCTTGCCTTAGAAAGTTAATCCCTCTATAATGATAACAGATAACATTATAAAAATTTGTACAGAAAACTTGAGATCAAGGGCAATGTATCATTTTAGCATAACATCCTCGATGACTTTGTTATATTAGTAATTAAGTTTTGTTATTATCTAAAACACATTTAAATGTTCATGTTAGCATAGAAGATAACTTCTAAGCCAATTATCTAACATAAGAATTTTTACCAAAATTTGTCATCCTTTAATAGAATGCCACATAGAACAAGGTACCTGTCCATAGATCCACTTCATAGGTTATCAATATCTAGCCTTTAATGTTTAGAGTGACATTGCCTGCACTACAGTGTTTGAACATCTCTAAGTGTAATACAAATAGCATACACTGAACAATCACAAAATACAAGTCTTGGAAAAGCATCCTCTGTTGACTGTTTTACATTGGATTAGCATGCACATTTCATCCAAAATAGCCAGAACCCAAATAAGGAAAGCACATGCTTGGGCCTAAAAATGACTATCATTGCAAACAACTTTAGCTAGAAATCACCGTTGTGATACTTTTCAATTTTACAACTTCTGTACATTTGGAAACACAATTATAAATGAATATACTATAAGATTAGCAAAAATTAGTACCACAGCTGAACAGAAATTTTACATATTTTCATTTTTACTAAATACAAAGTTTAAACCACTTTATCTTGAAGCTTATAGCTGTAATGTGAAGCTATAATTCCTTTAACTATGAAATATAATTATTTCAACATGAATTAGGGACATCTTTATAGCTCTGGTAAATTTTAGAAAGTGTTAATGACCACAAATGGACTTTTAACCAAATTACAAGTGTATCTCATTTGTGCAATAATGTGTAATAGTAGTTTATTGGTTTTAATAAACCAATAGACACAATCAAGTTTAAATGGGAGGAACAATTTTAAAGAGATGTCAAATCTCAATCATTTTATTCTTAATGTTATGCATATATTATATAATGATAGAACTTACTATTTACTTTGTAGGTGTTAAATTTATAAGTTTTTTTCTACAAATAACTTTAAAGCTCAAACTTCACAACATAGCTTGTTTTTAGATGTTTAATACATACTTCAGCCCATGGATATGTGATGTCTTTCTGACTTGTATGAACTCTGCAATTTCTTTTGCCCATGTTTTATACCTTTCATTATAATTTATTTGATTAAATTTATCTCTAGGTATTTTATTTATGTTTGAGAGCAACTGTATAGAGGATTACTTTGCTGATTTTTACTTAAAATAACTCATTATTGGTATATAACAGTGCTACTATTTGTATATGATTTTGTATTCAGCAATTTTGCTGAATTTATTTCTTATTCCTAATCAGTTCAAAGGGTTGGGAGATTTTCTAAATATAAGGTTACATCATTTCTGAACAGTAATCATTTAACATCTTTTCCAGTGTGGATTATTTTTTTTCTTTTTCTACATATTATTTTGGTTCAGACTTGTGGTACTATGCTGAATAAATGTGATAGAAGTAGACATCCTCGATTTGTTTTAGACTTCCAACTTTCCCAATTCAGTATGATATGTTTTGTTGGCTGAGTTGAAATGGCCATTATTATGCTGAAGTATCTTTCTTCTGTACCTAATTTGATCAACACTTTTAATAAAAATGTATATACAACTAAAAAAGCCTTTCCTGTGTCTATTGAGGTGACCATATGGATTTTGTACTTCACTTTGTTGATGTTTTCTACCATTTATGATTTAATCTTCTTTTTTTTTCCTGTATTATTTTAGAAAAGGGTCTACAGGGTGTTCAGGGTCTCACTACCAGATCAGACTCATAGCGATTCTACTCTTTTATAGCCTCCCAAGAGCTGAGATTATAGGCGAGTGCCAGCACGCCCAGTCTCAAATGTCAGCCTACCCTCAGGGGTGGGGCCAGCATGGCATAATTTTAGTAGGTTTGTATAATTTCTAAAGTTTTTCTTTTGTGATCATTATTTTTAATTGTACTACCATCAGAAAATCTCCTTCATATAAGTTTAGCTAATTTAGAATCTACTGAAAATTATTTTTTATGATTTATGCTGGAGAATATTTCATATGCTGATGAGAATAATGTGTATTTGATGGGTATTTGTTTAAAAGCTCTGTAGATATATATGAGGTTTATTTGGCTTGGAGTACTTTACTCTTTACTTATGGTTGCTTATTTTCTGTCTAAATGATTTAAGGTGGTAAAGCTTCTAAATTCTCTTGTTTCAAGTCTAAATTAGCAGCTTTCCATTACTATAAGGTTATATTTGGGATAATTCACTTATAAAGAAAGAAACTTTAATTGGGCTGCTCTGGGGGTTTCTTTCCATAGTTAGTTGTCCTACTTGCTTTGAAGGCTGTCGCCAGCTAGCACAGCACAGTGGAAGCGGGGGACAGGGGCAGCTCCTCCTGCTGAACGTCCTCACTGCGGGGTGCACGTCTGGCAGGCTTTCTCTTGCTGCTCATCATCCCTCAAGGCTGTAGCCTTGGCTCCCCACAGGCCGAAGGCCAAGTCTCTCGCAGATGGCCTTTGGGAGACACTTATCCAATAACAACTGAGTCTACCTTTCCCTGTAGGCCCACGAATACATTTTTTATAATGGAGTTTAAAGATATATAAAGGAAAGAAGCGATCCTTTTGTCATTACTTATCAACCTTCCTTGTTTCTTTTTTCCTGCTTTACATTTAAACACAATCATATTAGAAATAAATTAGAATAGTCCTGATTTGGGGGATTTTATTTATATGAAAAATCTTATTTCAACTATTTACTTTTAATCTTTATTATGTCCTTAGAGGTGAAGTGAGCTTTTTTTGTAAGCAAAACATAGTTAGGTCTTGTTTATGTATCAATTTTGTCACTGTATATCTTTTAATTGGAGAATTTAATTTATTTACATTTAAATCACTTATTGATAAAGTGTTAATGCAACCATGCTATAATTTTTTTTGTAGTCATGTTGTATTTCTTCCTTTTTTCTTCTCCTAGTCTTTCTCAGTTTTTAATGACTTGCCCCAGGAATGTTCTCTGATTATGTGTCCATTTTGATGTGTCTGTTATAAATCTTTGCTTTGTAGTTATGAAAATAAGTTATTTTGGAATGATATTAACATGATTTTAAGGAACAGAAACAAATTAACAAACAAAAACAACAGAAGATACTCAAGAAAGTAAAAAAATATCCTTGCACTCTGCTGCTCCTCACATCTTAAATGTGCCAAGTCTCTGTACATTGTTATGTATTCTGATCGCTTAGCTTATTAATTCTTTTTTCTTTTTGGCTGAACCAGGGATTGAACTGAGGCCCTTGTGCTTGGCAAGCAAGCACTTATTCTACTGAGCCATCTCCCCCTTAGCTTATTAATGAAGTTATTCTTTCAACAATTTATTTGTCACACCAAACATCTGAAAGGTATATGCATCAGGCCTACAAATATTAAGCCCTTATGAATTTTACCATATAATTAACTTTACCATGAATTGTATAGCTTCTCATATTTTTCTTTTTGTGCACTACCATTCTTTGATTTTGAAGAACTTCAACATTTGTTTTGGAGTGGGTCAATTGAACACACATCCAGCCAGGGCACAGATCCCTGCCTTGTGCTGGAGCAGCTATAGATCCTCACTTATGAATGCTGGCCTGGTGAAAGTTTTGCTTTCTGAGGCTAAAGATGTGGTGGAAAGACAGCCCTTTGGTCATTAAGGGCAGCATTGATCTGGCTCATCCCTCTGTCTGTCTCACAGCCACAGGGGCCTACACAGGCTTAGAAGGGCAGTTGGGCTCTAGGCCTACTTGAAGACTGGAAGTGATGCAGACTGACCCCATAATCTTTTCCTGACACACAGGACTCCACGTGATGCTGGAGCCAATCTATAGTCTACCTCTACCTATACATGAGTATGTCAGTTTCTACTGAGTACTAGGTTTCAGCCTAGGGTGTTATTACTATGCTCCAGGATAAAATTCTTTGCTAGCTTTCTTCCCTGCTCCCCATTGCGAGAACTCTTATTATCCCCTATGCTACCTCGGAGGCTAAAGGAACCAATGGCTTGGCTTAACAAGTCCAGTGATGAGTCTGGTGCTCACCCGCTGGTGTGGGTCATGGAGTGTTTCCCAGCAATGGGATCCACCATGGGGCACCTTCTTCTTGGCTATTAATCTAAGCCCAGATTTAATTTTCTTTCCCTCATCCCAACAGAAAGCTTCATTCTCCAAGCCGTGCAGCTCAGGGTTGAAGGAAATGTGTCTAGGACAGTTGTCTTCTTCTAAATGTCTTGGCTTATTACACTAAAAGCAGGGACTACAATCTGTGATATTTTATCTGATTTCTTTGGATCTTTTGGAGTAGCTTAGTGGACAAACAGCTATTCAGTGTTGAGTGCTGGGAAAAGACCACTGGGATATCTTATTCGGTCTCAATTTTGCTCCACATCTGAGTATGACTTTGTACACCTCTGCTGTCATGTAAGGATTTTTTTTAATGTGGCTGGTTTTATTAAATCATTGTGTTATTTTATTAATACAAGAGATGAGTAGCAAAGGTTATTAGTTTCTTTTGAAAGGAATGAACTGACAATATAGTGTATCCTGCATACTATTTATGTCACCCAATTTGATAAATATTTGAAGCACTTCTTGAGTTTAAAAGATCTCCCAAACAGAAAAAATCTAGAGTGATAGGTAGTTCCCATAGGGCTCCATTATACTTGGTGGTGTTTTTTTAAGTACTCTGCCAAGCACTCAATTTATCACACATGGCAATATCCTCTTAATAGGTGGAAAAGAGGTGTCTAGGAGTTCTAGTACAAGTATAATTTCTTCAAAAGTGGAAAGAACAAAGATTCAAGAAAGTGATTCAATATAGCAAATTAATTAGACATAAACTCTTCATATATGGAAATGAACTTCTTCAAAAGAGACTTGCATAGGTGCTATTAATGCACTTCTTCTTATGGGCAAAAGTCAGATATGCAGGGCCTTCATAAAGGCTTAGGACTTACAGCATGCACCAAGAAGCATGCTGGACATCACAGAGCATGATCTTGCTTATTCTTTCCAACACTTGGGGAAGCAGAAAGCAGCATCTCTGAGCCTACTCATCAATATCATTTGATTAGCCTAAAATGAGACTAAAATAGAATAATCATGTGCCACAATTAAATGGCTATATATTCTAGTTATATATAGATAGATAGATAGATATAGATAGATATAGATATAGATTGCATCACACACACATAGTAGATGTGGAGATTCATTACATAGATATAGATAATGTCATTCAGTCTCCAGAGCTTATTCTATTCACAAGTTTCAGAAAGTCTTCCACATGTGTTTCTATGTAAACCTTACAACATTGTATAATACAGAGAACACAACAGTAGATCACAATATTACATGCAGTGATTTATGGACCACTAACTAAACTTATCAATAGATATGACATAAATTTGTTCTACAAAATTAAAATGAAAAATATGTCAATTCAGTTTTCTCTAAGGAGACTTTTCCAGACTGTGCTGCGATACTCCAAAAGTGTTAGCTAGAATCATTATTTAAAGTGAGAGACTGTGGGACCATCTCTAACAAGTCATTTGCAGCAGTATACCCTACCTCTAAAAGACAAATGTGTTCAAAATGACAATATGCAGAATCAGGCACTTAAATTATACTAATAGTATGCTGACTTAGAAAATAATATAATTTTCTATAGAATATTCTATGTGTCAAAGTTCAATAAACAGTCACATGCACTATTCATTCAGATATATTTCACATTTTAAAAAATTGTATAGTATATAAAAGACTATTCTAATCAACAGTCAATGCATATATTAGTAATAATCAATGGATAATAATCAATGCCTATATTAATAAATGACTATTATAAGTAATTTTACAGGGAGAATGTCTTAATCTGAGGTGACTTCTTTGAAGTGGTCAGGAGGAAAAGCCTTCAGATCTGAATTTTTTTGCAATTTACGAAATAAAAGAAAAATACTATGTCAAAAATGTATGAAAAACATACATGTAAGAGATGTTCATTAATTGCATTAAACGTTTTGTAAACAAGTATATTGGGCTGGCAAGATAGCTCAGCAGACTGAGCATCTGCTTAGGCAAGCATAAGGACCGGGGTTTGATTCCCAGCACCACATGTTGCACCAGCCTCCAAGCTGCACTAGCAAGCTACTAAGTCCAGGCATGGTGGTGCATGTCTATAATGCCAGCGTTAGGGATGCTGAAAACACGAGGATCACTGTGAGTCCGAGCTGCATAATGAGACTATGTGCCAAATACATTTTTTAAAAAAGACAAGTACATTGATGTTCTTCGCCCTAGCTAATACCCTGAAAAAGAAGTCTCCTCATAATTCTTGAAAATATCTTGATATTTTATAATCAAAGAAATTATTTTCTTTAACAGAAGCTAAAAATTAAGTTATATAGGGAGCCAGGGAGATAACTTAACAGCATAAGTGCCTGCCTAGCAAGCGCTAAGACTTGAGTTCGATCACTGGTACTGCAAAAATAAATAAATAAATAAATAAATAAATAAATAAATAAATAAATAAATAAATAAATAAATAAATAAAAAATGTAAGTTACATAGGGCCAGCGAGATACCTCAGTGGACTAAGCATCTACTTTGGCAAGTGCAGAGACCAGGGTTCAAACCCAGTCCCGCTTGCTGTGCCAACCCAGCCTCCAGGCATGTTGAGCCAATGAAAGAGACCAGGCATGGTGCACACGACTGTGATGCCAGAGCTGGGGAAGCTGAAAAGAGGAGGATCACTGCAAGTCCAAGCGGCATAATGAGATCCTGTACCAAATACATAAATGAAAAAAAGGAAGAAAAAAATTAAGTCATGTGTAAGGAGTCCCGCAAGAGACAGTCATCCAGCCCAGGCTTAAGGGCCAGGGTGTTCAGGCTCAAATTCTGGCTGCCCCACTGACTCTATTGTATTCCTCAGGCTTTCATCCCAGAAAACCTAAGTGCGCACCGGATGCAATGGTTATAGGCATATAATGAATGAGAAGAGCACATATTAGTACTGTAAATGTGAAAAGTCCTATTGTGCAGTGCCTACTCAGCTATCATACAGCCATCCTCACTGTCTTTTATTTCCATTACAGTTCATCATTTTCCATTCATAAAAAGAACTGACAATTTTTTAAGACATTTACAATGTTTACTAACAGAAGCTACTAGACTTCATGAGTGACGACTTACTTTCTTAAAAAATTAAATCAATTGTTTTTTAGACATTTCCCCTAAATCTAAGGCATTGTCCATCCTAGGCCCCCACTGAAGCCATTATTTCTCCAGAATTGTCATCTGGATCTCACAAGTGCAATTAGAACAGGCCTATCATCAATTTTTAGGAAAAGAGGATAGCCAGGACTATCAGAAACGTGGCAGAAACGAACAAGTAACTTGGGCTCAACTGTTGTTGCAGACGCTACTTGGTAATGGAACAAGTCATCTCTCCCTCTTGACATTAGCATTAATGGGATCTCTGGATACAATACATACACTGAGAAACTGCTCTTTTTCTGAAGTTTCTAAGTAGTATTTCGCCTTTCATCAGAAGAGAAAGATGGATGTTATTTAACCTGGTTTACCACTGAGAGTGCTGAATACCTCAGTTGCCTTGTAGAATGCTAAATGATGTTTTATTCTCACTAGCAGCAGCCACTGGAGTACGAAGAAGACAGTAGTTCAGTTGTCTCCATGTCTCCCACAGCCTTAGAAATGTGTGACAGCATATTTAAGTTGAAGACATTACTTATAAAGCATTGGCAAAAATCAGTTGAAACCATAGATTTCCATCTTACAGTTAGCTATACTCTATAAAATCATGTGAAAAATCTTGAGACATAATAGTTACTAAATATGAGGAATCTGAAATATCTTCCAAGCCTCATTATAAATATTATTTATTTTATTTACAATTGCTTATGAAGTTGTACTACTTAGTATAGAACACTGTCACTGTAATGTTAATGGTAGTGGTCTAAAGCTATATTTTGTGTATGAAAGTAATACAGCACACAGACACATATGGTGATAAATATGATCTAAATAGATATAAACAGTCTTGAAAACATTTCTTATAGAAAAAATTCCCCTGGGCATAGTTACTAGTGTATTTATCAAGAAACTATCTCCCTGAAGTGGGACATACAATATACAACTTCCTACATTATTACCTTGGAATTTAGTTTGTTTTATAATTTTTTTCATGGAACTGGGGATTGAAGTCAGGCCCTTGCACTTGCCAGGGAAGCACTTATACCATTGAACCATCTCACTGGATCCAGAATTTAGTTTTAGTAGCAATAATTATGAAATCAATCTCTATACTTGTAAATTCATGCATTATTATTACTTGCATTTTATAGAAGCTGAGGTTTCAAGAAGTTAGATAAGTCATTCAAGATCAAAATGCTATCTTGAACACAGGAGTATCACTATGAGTCTGATCTACTTAGCGAGACCCTATAGACCCTTACTAAAATACTAAAAACAAAACAAAATTTAAAAAGAAGTAATGATACATGCCTGAAATCCCAGCTTTTGGGAGGCTGAACACAGGAGAATCACTATGAGTCCAGTCTACATAGTGAGACCCTGTAGACACTATAGACCCATACTAAAATTTAAAAAAAATGCTGACTTCAGCCTACAGTACTTACAAGCTGTTAGTAGATTCTGAGATAACCTGTCCTTGCAGACCTGCTTTGCTTATTAATAGAATCTCAGGCAGCTCTAAGTCAGATTCCTGAGATTCATTTGGTGTGGCTCTGTATGTCCAACACCAAGCAGTAATGGTATTCACTATAACAACCCAAAGGCAGCACCTGATAAAGGCATAAACGTAAGTAAGGGGCTAAAGTGTCTCATTAATGATGTATACTTTTATTGTGATTATAAATTTCTCATTTATTCCTATTTGACCTTTTTATAAGGGGATGTGTCTGTTCTAAGTTGAAATAAATTTTCAACTTTGATATGGTAGTTATATCCTTTTTATTGTTTACTAATCCTGTTCTAGAGTAAATTCATGAATAGATATCAAATTTTTAAAACATTTTTATTCATTTTAATGAGAAAATATAGCAGTGAAACTATTTCAAAACAGGCTAGTAGGACAGTTACAATAATTAATACATTACATTTGAGTTTTGAATTTAGGACAGGGTTTATAGGGTGTACAGGATCTCATTGCATAGATTGGGCTCATAGTGATTCTCCTGTTTACAGCCTCCCAAGTGCTGGGATTACAGATGTGCACCCTCACACCCAGTCTCAATTGCTGTGTTGGCGTGCCCCAGGTGCAGGGCCAGCATGACAGGCCCAGGGATCAAACTCCTGGCCCCTGCATCTGCCTAAGCAGGCTCTTTAATCTGTTCAGCTATTTGACTGGCCCTAATACATTACATATTGTTGTCTTCATAGAAGTTATTCAGAGGACAAGATGTACACATCATGTCTTGTCTAAACAATGTTAGTACAAACCTTTCTTCTCATTGAACTAAGAGAAAGTAACTGTATATCTATCCTAAACTATCTTGTATACACATATATATTTTTCACTATAAAACAGTCCTTTATTTATATTCTCCTTTTTTGTTTTGAAAAAATATGGCATGCTTCACAAATTTACATGTCATCCTTGTACAGGGGCCATGCTAGTTTTCCTGTATCATTTCAATTTTAGTGTATGTACTGCTAAAGAAGCATTAGATATCACATTATAAGACCTGTATTTTAAGTAAATGCAGAAGTAAAGAAAACATGCAGGAAATAGGTGACTAATCAAAGGGATGTCTCAAAATAAATGTTAAAAATCCCTATCCTGAATATCTATAGTTTTTGACATCATAAGTGATAACATTAATACTTCAGTTATACTCAAATAAGAGAAAAGACATTGAATGAAAATGTTGATTATAAGTGGGTAATTCAGTAATTAATAACTTAATGAAATGTTTTGTAGAAACACTCCAGAAAACCCACATTTAACAGTTGCAAGAGCAGAGAACGTGGCCAGCAGATTCTGGTTGGGTTTAATTGCCTACTTACATGCTTGCACAAGTCCCTTAACATTTCCCATTAATTTGTAAATTGATTTGACAAGCCTCTAACCCCACACGTTTAAAGAGAGATGCTATTAAGAAAGTAAGTCACAAAATTGAAGAATTGTACTTTTATAAATTTTCAAGCAATCTACAATCCATCAAAGTTTCTAGCTAATAGGCTAGAAAAAGCAGAGGTGTAGGAAAATAAAAGAGGTAGCAGATGAGAGCTTGACTAGGAGGATGGCAGAAGCACAGGAGAACTTCTAAGAGGCAAGGTGGAGAAGTGCAGAGAATCAGACCCCAGATTCTTATCCCCTGCAAGTTATTGTAAAGTGACTCATTCATTTCTTTACTTCGAACTTCTCAAGTAGCCACCATGTGATCCACCCCACGAACGGATGAGCCTGCCAATACCCTGAACACATAAATGAGTGAATGAGTGGACTATGCCTCTCTATCAAGTTACTCCATCAGATGAGAATGGATCAGAAGTGCTCTGTGAACTGAAAAAAGCTACATGTGTCAAAATATTACCAGCTTACAGGAATTCCATGGATAAGCTTATTTTATTGTTCTATTATTAAGAAAGTCTCAACAAAGCTTTGAACAATTAAATGAGTTACCTTCAAAACAGCAAGTCCCTTTCCCTTGTAAATATTTAAGAGTCAAATGATGCTATTCCCTTATGTTAATTGTTAAAAAAGTAATTTGAGATAACTAATATTGTAGACAAATCACAAAATCCATCAAATGGAGGGCACAGAAATTCAGGAGCTTGCATGCATTGTATGCTAGGAAGTAATTAAGGACAGGAAGCCTGTTCAACTCGTGAACCTGCACTTTAAAGACTGTACACTCTATTACTCTGTCACATAAAAGAGTCAGTGACTCCTTGACTAGTTCCTGTGGCAAGAAGCAACCTTTAATTTTCCACTTTTGTTCCTATTTACCTACTAAATGATTAGGAGTGCCTGCCCAATGATTCAAGTCAATTTAATTAGTCCTGCCAAATCAAAAGTAGAATTTCAGAGTTCATTAATCCCTTTATCCATAAAATGGTTTATGATGCAGGGGAAAGCAAGAAACTTGGATTTCTTTAGAGTGAAAAAACTGACTTATTTTCATGAGGTGCCATTATGTTTTAATATTCCAGCAACACTGCTTTGGGCTATGGAACAATTAGAGAATCAGGCTTCTTGGCATTATTACAAACCTCACAGAAATAATATTTTAGGGGATGAGTGCTTCCCCTAGCACATGAAAATATTCCATGTAAACACCCAAAATTTATTTTTTTCCATTTATTTTTATTTTATTAAAATACAAATGTTAATCAGACATTTTCAAAACACCTTAACCATACAGAGTCGATGAATTAATACATTGCAAACTATTTTCATAACGTTTTGGTATTGTACAAGGTGCATACATGATATTATATTTACAGGTTTTTTATAGCTGAATTATATCAAAAATTCAATAATTATTTACCTAGTGGATGACCATAGCACTAAAAGCCGACATAATATCCTGTCCAACCACCATTAGTGCAGATCTTGCCTATCATAGAATTATGTAGAAGCACAGCGTTA
>PVKA01038130.1:0-20473 GCA_004027165.1 Ctenomys sociabilis | reverse complement strand
CTAAGCATCTGGGCAGTGAGAGAACTGGTTCCCTTGGCAATTCTGACTCAGGGTGGGGGTAGTGGATACCCCTTTGGTTAATTAGTTTGAGAGTCAGAATGTCAGGGGCGGGTGTGCCCATTCCCTTACAGATAAACCAGAGTCCCAGAAGTGTGAAATGGCTCCCGCAAGGTCCCAGCGAAGTGAGCGTGCTCCTCCTGCAGTCAGGAGGGTGCGTGAAATGCCAAGACCTATGTTGCCTTTTTGTGAAGTGCTGGTCTCATTGCACCCTGTACGCTCACAGACAGCCCTTCAGTTGCTTCTCCCGCAGGAGCAGCACTGCCTCCAGCCTGATAATCTCCCTCCCCACCCATCTCTTGCCCTTTCCAACGTGCCTGGTACAATCCATCCTTCATGTACCCTCCCCCACCTCATTGCTGTTTGTGTTTTTCAAGGGTATTTTTTTTTTTTTTTTCCCCCTAATAGGAAGCTGAGAAAAAGCAACCAAAGTGATACTGAGCAGATGGGCTGAATGGGAGCCCAGTTCCCAGCCAGAGCTCAAACTGTGGATGGGGCAGGGTGGGCTGAGAGCGGGGCTGGGGGCTGTCTGCCCAGGAATGTGATGGGTTGTTTCCAGGACCATATTTTTCATGAAACTGGTTTTCATGTCTACATAATTCAGCAGATGCTTAGGAGAGCCAGTCAGGTGCCCAGCCTGACGCTGGGCCCCGTGGAGACCTGCCATGGCACTGTCCTTGACCCTCAAAGAGCTTGCTGTCTACAGGGGTCCTTCGCTGAGCACAGGAGACCATATGGCTCAGTGTGTGATGTGGCGCACTGTGAATGTGGCTTCGCGGTGGGTGGAGAGGAGCAGGGAGACGGGAAGGGAGGGCTGTCAGCAGGGGCCCTGATGGAGCTGTGGGGGCTGGGTGAAGGCCCGAGAAGAGGAGCTGGGCTGGACCCCCTGTATGTGCCTGGATGTAGGCACTTCATTGACGTCGACTTTATGCTGGGACTTGGAGTTGACCTTGACCTGAATTGTCACACATGTCCCTGGAGCCCCATCAGTTCTGGGCTGGCTAGAAGGTGACCCTTGCCCAGTTTCTCTGTCCATCTTTGTGTAAATCTGAGGGTAACCCTGTCAGGCCTTCTCCTTTCCAGAAGAGGGTTGTGGAGCCTTGGGGTTCTCCTGTAGGGAAAAGAAGAAAGTCTTTTTTCTGTATTGCTCCTTTAGCGCTTTGCCCATCATGGCACGCTGTTGGCCCCAAAATCTCTCAGAGAAAGGTGAGGCGGGTGTGCAGGATTCGTATCCCTGGGAAGGAAGCAGAGGCCCAGAGACCGTTTCTTTGCCTCCTTCATCCCTTTGGGCAGAACTGGGCGAGGCTCCTCCTTGCCCACAAAGCACTCTGTCTCCCTTTCTAGCTTGTAGCACAGCTGTGGGTCAATTCCATTGCTTTGCTTTGGTCCTAGTTCCTGTCCCCAGTCTTCTGTCTGGGCTGGGGAGAAAGACTGTCCCTGTCCACCAGGACTGATTAAGCGAGGGTCAGTTCCCCATACAGCTGCCAATTTTATGTGGGCAAAATGAGCCTCCAGGGTGCATCCTTGCCCTCAGCAGCCAAATAAGTCCTTGTTCCTATTTGCCTTAAGACGGAGGCTATGTTAGGCTCCCTACCCACGGTCCTGTGGGAAGCCAAAGAGTTCCTGAAAGAAGCTCCTGATGAGAGAGTGTATTGAACAGCCACGTTTGGGGGGGGCGTAAAGGGGGCCTATGGGCGTGCATTTGTGTTGGGAAGGTGTTGGCAGACATTTGTGGAAGGGACTCCTGGGCTGGGGTGGGGATGGCTCAGGACATCAGCGAGGAGGAGGCTTTGTTTCCCCTCTGCAGGAGAGCCCCAGGGGGTCCGGAGATCCAGGTTTTTGCTCCCTTTGCTAGAGGGATGCCCAGCCGGTGCTCTGTTGAGGCTCACCTTTCCTCAGGAGCCAGCTCCCAGAAGCCCTTTGATTTCTTGTAGGCCAAGGGCAGACATGAGGTAGGACTCTTGTGCCTCTCAAAGATGGAGATGTGTGTGTACCTGCTTGGGTGAATCTTCCCTCCTCAGGTGCACACCTGTGTGTGGATATATTTTTTCCTGACTTTGTTCACGGTTTAAGACCTATTACCTGGTACTTCTTGCAAATGACTTTATGTACAACCGGATTTTAAAAATTTACATATGTGTAAATGTCTAAATCGTGACTATATACTTTTATTAATGGACACATCAGTGCTCCTTACACTTACATTCATCAAGATACAGGCACACGCCCCCTTTTTCTTTTCTTTTTGAGACAGGGTTTCACTATGCAGATCAGGCTGGCCTTGAACTCATTTTGTAGTGCAGGCTGGTCTTGAATTTGCATCCATCCTTCTGCCTCAGCCTCCCAAGTGCTGGGTTTAAAGGTTTGTGCTACCATGCCTAGCCAGGATATGGGACATTTCTATCACTCAAGAAAATTCTTCCCTGGCCCTTCTTGGTCAGTTCCAACTAACCCCTCTAGGAGCAACCACCATTCTGACTTGTTTTTAATCATAAATTACTTTGTCTGTGCTAGAACTTAGTTTCAATGAAATCATGTATTACTTCCTGTCATAGAACTACTTACTCTTTTGTGTCTACTTCTGGGTAGTATATGTGAGATTTGCCCATGCAGCTGAATGTTTCAGTAGTTTGTTATTTTTATCGAGGAATAATATTCCATTGTATGACTATACCTGCTTCACTTGCTTTCTTTTTGGCAGAACTGGGGATTGAACTCAAGCCCCTTGCGCGAGCCAGGGAAGCACTTATTGCACTGAGCCATCTCCCCAGCCCCTTTACTTGCTTTCTCATCAAGAGATATTTGCATTGTTTCCAGTTGGGGCTGTAGGTGGGAATAGCCAAATGCTGTGAACATTCTGGAGTCAATTTTGTTTTGTTTGGACACATGTTTTCATTTTCAAGGAGTAAAATTGCTAGGGCAAAGAGTAAGTGAATATGTAACTTTATATGACAGTGTCCAACTATTTCCCAAGGTTTGTACCATTTTACATGTTGGCCAATCATGCCACTAGAGCTCTGGCTGCTTAATGCTGTCACCACTGTTAGTCTGGCCATTGTCTCTTTTACTTTTAGCCACTCAAGTGGGCGTGTAGTGGTGTAGTACTGTAGTTTTAATTTGCATTCTTCACATGACTAATGTCATTGAACCAATTGAGGTCCCTCAATTTAATGGCGCATGGCCCAGTGTAAGGGTCCAGGCCATTTATTCTTGTATGAATAGCCTGTTGCTCCAGCCTCACTTCTTTTCCCCACTCAGTTGTGGGGTTTTAGTAAAAAATCTGCTGGAGTATAATGTTTCTCTTAGCCATGGAATTTTTTTATACTGGGAATAGAAAATATATGACTGTTGTGCCATCAGCCCACCTTGTGCCCATTTGGCAGATACTCGTAATGATTGTAAGACCTTAGACGTGGTTTTAGACTCCTGTCATCAAACCATTACGGGCACTCATTTCTGACAGTCATTTGGAATTGTCATTTGACACGAATTACTTTTGGCGTCTCTGAGTGAGACTGTCACAGGAGGTCCCACCGCTGGTGAGTGGCAGAGCCAGGATGGGGACTCGGTTCCGCCAGGGTGCTGTGAAGCCCGCGGGGTCCTAGCCACTACGCCACTCCATATGAATCTTTGGAGCCAGCCCTTGGGGCTCCCTGACCTCCAGTCTCTCCACCTGTGTGATGGGGGGCAGTGCCCACATGAAGGAATGATGTTGGAGAGTAACAGGGTAGGTAAGTCAGGGAGTCGCTGCTGAAGTGCTTCATGGAGTCAACCTCCATGACTGGTCGTGGTGATGGTGAAGGCAGTGATCCTTGCCTTTGAGAAACAGAGCTTCTCTGGGGGACCCAGAGCGGCCAGGTCATCAGAGTTCCTCCCCTGTTCCCATGCATCTCTGGGGTCCTATTTCACGCCCCACAGGGGTGCCCTACTTCCTAGAAATTGCTCATGGAACCCATGTCACAGTCCTTGGGCTTGCCATTCCTGTTGCTTGAGACTCGTTCTTTTTCTCCTGTGGGTGGGAGGAACAGGGGCCTGGACTGCTAGAATTCTCCCTCTGAACATTCTTCTCCTCTCTTTTGATTTTGCAGCTCAATTTCTCTTTCCTTCATCCTGGCCACGGGCTCTTGTGTGCCCTGAAGTCTCTTCTAGTTCTTTTGACCTGGACTGGGTCGCTGTGAGGTGCTTCTTTTAGAGAAGAAGCTGAGGAGAGAATTTCTAGAGCCAGGCTGTATAACTATTCAGCATAGCTTAACTGCTTAGTTACGCAGCTTCTCTGTGCCTCGCTGTCTCTATTTTCAGAACACAGGTAATGAGAATTCCTGCCTCACATGTGTGTAATGAGGATTACTTGAGATAATGTGCATTTATGTAGAATAGAGGCATGTAATGTGTGCTACACGAATATGTCATTAATTCTTCTAAAAATTTCATTTCTAAGACAGCATTGCTTAGAAGAAATCTGGAAGGAAGTATATCACAATTTTTAATGTTGTTATTGTAGTTTTTCCATAGGATTCCTGGATTTCTGTCCTGCCATGTGCCCACAGTGGAGAGATCTGACTGTATGGAACAAACAAGAACTGAAATTGCCTTTCGTGTGAGTGGTCCCACGTGAGACTGTGTATCGGATGCAAACCCCTGGCTAATCATTGTGGATGACAATGAAGCTGTTAGAAAAAAAGCCCCAAAGAAAGATTCGGTCCAACAAACTAAGCCAGACCTGGGGGATGGGGACTTTGTGGAGAGTATTTTTGTGGGATTGTGCTCCAAATTTTTGTTTTCTGAGTCGGCTGCCCTGACCCAAACAGGAATCACAAGCCAGGTGATTTCCGTTGTGACAGCAAGAACCTGCAAGGCTAGCATTCTCCAGAAGGTTTTTGGGATTGGACAGTGGAGAGGCTTGGATAATTCAAGGCTGTCGGGAGCTCTGAGGTTGGTCTTGGAACATATTTTATGATCGGTCACCAAAAATATCCTTCCTAATTCCTTTCGGCTGGAAGTAATATTAAAATGAGCCCATATTTCTGGGAGAGACACTGACTTTGTGGGGAACAGTGGAAGGCAGGAGGCAGGGTCCCAAAGCCCTGGGCAGCGGTGTGAGGTGCAGGATGAGTGGCAAAGATGCGTGGTAGCAGGCTCCTTCTTCATCAGGCCTCTTCCTTGGGGTGCCCTCCGCCCCTTTCTGCCTGGGTCTCATCTATCTCACTTATGTTTGGAAGATGCTGATTTAGTCTTGAGGACATCTCCCCAGTGATGCTTCTCGGCTGCTCTGCCCTAGTTATACCCATGGCCTTTGGAGGGCTGACCAGCTGTCCTGCCCTAGAACTTAGCCCCTGGCACTTTGGCATCCCTGATTATTTCACATTCTCCTGCCCCAGTGAATTAGCTGGGCTCTGCTTTTGGTCTTGGGTTAATAACCAACTGTGTGACCTCATGCAGCTCGGTAATGTTGAGTCTCAGCTTCTTTATTTGTACAACTGAGCTCACCCTATAGGGGTGCTGTGAGGATTTAAGGAGAAAATGGGCCAGTCAGGCCTTCATAAAGGATTAGGCACCATGTGGGTGTTCGGTATAGGTACCTCCGTATGCTAGTGATTATTAACCAAACACATAGAATGACTTAGGTGACAAGCCTGTTCCTTTCTTCCAGCCACCATAGACACTTCCCTGACACCAGATGACCAGGGGGCACAGCCTTATTTTGTGCTCAGCCCTAACCCAGCACATGAGTGTCTATTACCTGACCCCCAGGCCGGGTGTCTAGGGCTTTGGGGGTGAATGTACTTTTGGGGTTTTTTTTTTTTTGGTGGAACTGGGGATTGAACTTGGGCCCTTGCACTTGCCAGGGAAGTGCTTATTCCACTGAGCCATCTCCCCAGCCCTTTGGGGGTGGATGGATGGTAGGTTCTGTTTTTGCTTCTGAAGGGCTGTCGCTTGTGGAGTTCTGGGCCCTTGTAGTCCCCCCATGTGTCTCCTTCCCATTGACTTCCACTGAACCCCTGGCGGGAATCCCTGGTGGGCTCCTTGCTCTTGTGCAGTATGGAGATAGAGTTCCAGGCCTTGGGTTGTGTGTTTCTTTCTAGGGCTGCTGTATCCAATTAGCGTAAACCTGGTGGCTTAAAACATCAGAGATTTATTTTTTCATGGTTCTGGAAGCCAGAAGTCTGAGATCAAGGTATCCGAAGGACCTTGCTCCCACCAAAATTTCTAGAGGGAAGAGTCCTGGCTTGCTTCTGAGGGCTCTGAGTGTACCTTTGGCTTGGGGCCACGCGACTGTGCCTCCATTCCTAGTGGCCTCTGGTCTCCCTGGGTGCCACCACTTTACGTGTCTCTCATAAGAACACTTGTCGTTGGCTGTAGAGCCCTCTTGGGTAAGCCACAATGACGATCTCATCGTCAGAGTCTTATCTTAATTATATCTGCCCATCTTAGTCCCTTTGTGCTTCTGCAATGAGATAATCTATAAGCATTAGAAATTTATGTCTCACAGTTGTGGAAGCTGAGAAATCCTGGAGGAAGATGACAGCAGAGTCAGTGCATAGTGGAGACCACTCTGGGCTTTGAAGCTAGTGCCTTGTTGTTGTGTCCTTACATGGTAGATGGGCAAAGGGACCCAATTAGTTCCCTCCAGTCCTTTTTGTACAGACACAAATCCCATTACAAGGGCAAAGTCCTCATGAACTGAACAGCTCTCAGAGGCTCCACCTTGCAGTGCCATCACCTTGGCGTTTCAATTCTAATACATGAATTTTGGACGACACATGCATTCAATCCCTACTGTCTGCCAAGACCTATTTTCCAAGTCAGGTCACATTCACAGGACATACCTTTTGGGGGGCTCGCATTTAACCCAGTGCAGCAGAGCCTGGGCTGTCCTCTCTTGGGAGTGCCTGGAAGGTGCTCAGGGAGGCCCAGAGCCCTGCCAGCACCTGCTCCCCCTTATGTAGCTGGATGGCAGGTGTGTGGTGTGGGGAGGGCATTGCTGGACCAGGTGGAACCTGCCCACTGCAGCTGCAGCTCACACAGGCAGGGTGAAGCAGTTCTTTCCCTCCTTGTGACTACGGAAGGCCACGTGCAAGGAGTCCACAGGCATACTGAGTAACAGAAACAGGGTTTTTAAGCAGAAACTATTCTCTACTTAACACGTATACATATTTTAAAATTAATCATTTGTAACCTACCAACGCATACAGGCACAATTCACAGGTTAAGTTGACAATAGGTTGAGTACAATTTCCAGATAAATCATTAGCTACATTCCTACAAGGATCAGACAGGGAGTCGAGCCTAAACTTAATTATCACCTGTTATATAAGGGCCGATTGTCTTAGGTACATATACATCAGCATGAGTCACTCTGACTTAGGTTTCTACAATTTAACACATTCTGAGGTTATTAACGTTTAATTTGCACAAATACTATGTCCTGTTTGCTGAGGGCAGTTATAAAAAGAACTCATCAGTCTTAGGAGGAATTCCCCGGAAATGGGGGCTTAAGGCTATAATTTTTAAGCTAATGAATAGTCTTGAGCACCCTGTTACTAATTTGCAGAAAATGACCTCAATGAGTTCAAAATCCAAGTAACCCATTACACGAAGAACGCTGGCTCAGCAAGGATGAAACACTGTAGCCTAAAATTAAACACAGGGAGGCAGATTTGAATTCAGACCTGCTACCTCATAAATTGGAATTCTTTCTTTTCCAACCATTTACGGTCTGGGAGCCCAGCATGTCAGGCAACATTCTTAGCACCAGGACCGTTCCATGGAGAGAGGGCCATTCATATGCAGGGACCCTGTCCTCTTCCTCCCTCTTCTGCAAGTGCAGGAATATTAATAAATACTCATCGTAGGTGACTGACCAGTCTTCTTTCATTGATCCACTTTGAGAATTGGTGATGAAGAGGAAAGCCCACATTTTCTATTTATTTATTTATTTGTTTATTTATTTATTTATTTATTTATTTATTGTCTTTTTGAGACAGGGTCTCACTATGCAGTTCAGGCTGGCCTTAAGCTCACTTTGTAGCTCAGGCTGGTCTTGAACTCACAACAATCCTCCTGCCTCAGCCTCCCGAGTGCTGGGATTACAGGCCTGCACCACCACGCCCGGCTAAAGCCCACATTTTCTGAGAGAATTTTCATCAAGCTTTTTATGCAAGTCAACAGAAAATGAAAACCCCAAATCAAGACAAATGAAACTCTTAAAAAGCTACTTTTAATAAAATGATATTTTTTTTCTTTTTTTTTAATGTATTTAATACAGGGTCACTACGCAGATCGGACTTGTGATTTCCCTGTTTTCAGTCTCCCAACCACTGGGATTACAGGCATGTGCAACCATGCCCAGTCTCAATCACTGTCTCGGCATGTCCTGGGGGCCAGGCTGGCATGGCATGGGGATTGAATCCTGGTCCCTGTGTCTGCCTAAGCAGGTGCTGGCCAGCCCTAAAATGATACATTCTTATTATAAAAAGTTTAAGCTATTATAAAGTATAAAAATAATCATTATTAGACAGTTAAGAGCTGGCTGTTGTGGTGCACCTTTGTAATCCCAGCATTTAGGAGGCTGAGGCAGGAGGGTTGCAACTTGGAGCCACTTTGGGCAGCTCCGTGAGATCTTATCTCAAATGAAAAAGAATAAAAAATGGGTTGTGAATGTAGTGCGGCGGGAAGGCCTTACGTTCAATCTCCAGTATCATAAAACAAAGCAAAGCATCCCCTAAACCCTAATAACCCTGCCATTCAGAAGTAGTCATTCTTAGCATTTGCTTAGCATCAAGGTGTCTTGGCACACAGACACATACAGAAATGGAATCATTCTTTCTGTGCTTCTTTGTAATACAGGAGTGCAATTTGGTTTTCCTTATATTTAACTAAGAATGGGGGCAAAAAAGGAAACCCAAACAGCTTAGAAGAAATTGCTGAAGTTTTAAAGAGATGTTTCCTCTCTAAAAGATGTATTAATTTTTGAGTTTTTTTAAAAGATGAGAGAAAAGATTATAAAAAGCAATTAAATCAATCACCAAGCACAGAGGTAATTTAAGGAAAAAAAAATTAACTCTGTATATTGTGGTTGGCCCTGCTTTGAAATGAGAGAATCAGGTGATCTTGGAGGGAAGACGGTGCCATCTGTGCCCTTGGAGAGTGCACTCCTTGCGGGGAACTGCTATTCTGAGCACAGTGGCCCAGGATAATGGGCCTCCCTGTCCAGATACATGGAGGCAGCCTTCAGGGCCTGGCCCTGTAACGTGTGTAACTCAAGCTGAGCCTGTTGCAGGAGCCAGCTGGGATGTGAGCTAATGACGTGGGCTGAGCTGATTCCGTTTGGCAGTGAGGACCAAGAAGTTTCTGAAATGTCAGGGGTTAATATGGTGGCTGGCTGACTGCACATGGGAAGCTAGAAGTAGGGGCTGGGTGGCTCGGTGGCATCATCTGCTGCAGAGAAGAATTAGGGAGAAAGGAAAGGAGTTCATTATCCGGGAGCAGAAGAGGCAAGGAGCGATGAGAAGGGAAAGAAAGTTGAGGAAAAGAGGAGAGGTCGGGGGATGGAGAAGGAGCAGGAGGGAATAAGAAAGAGATGCAGAGGAGTCAGATTTGTATCATCAATGTGTGCCAATGGGTGAATTTGTCAGGAAAATTTGTCCCCAGATAAGTATGGTTTGGCTAACACGATGATGTTTATTTAAAAGGTTATCTCTTCTGTGCAGGAGGGGAGGTCCCCTTCATTCCTTTGCCTGCTGCTTGGTTCTGGAGCTGCTCCTTCCTACGGGTGGGGGTGGTCCTGGTGCAGGGCCATCCTCCAAGGTGACCAGAAGTGATCAGAGCCACATGTCAGAATGAAGCTGAGAATCAGGTCAGACCCCCTCGTGGCTCCCTGGCCTCATGTCACTGTGGATGTGCAGATGTGGTTCAGAACTGTCCCCGAATGCCCCTTTGAATGTGTCCTGTGTGGCCAGCAGGCCTGGGAGGCAGGAAACAGCAGCTGTGGGTGATTCCTGTGGGGCCTCCTGCTTGGTGACTCCTGGCTGGACCAGGAAGGTAGAATCTCTGTGATTTGCAGGGTTGATGGTTGCAAGGAGGAAGAACCACAGAAGTGGCCCTCTGAAAGTAAAACAAGATGGAGCATGAGCGGTCCATGGGGAGGCCAGGCGACATCAGGAAGGCCTTAGTCCTTCCAGGTATTTCTCCAAGGGGAGATTGATGCTGGGGTCTATGGGAAAACTTCCAGGCCTTGGAGCAGGTCCCTCAGAAGTCCAGTTAGCAAAGCAGGGAAGAAGTCAGGACGCTTCGTAAGTTTTGAGGAGCACAATGGTGAGTCTACAGAGCCCATAGAGGGTTCACTAAGTGCTAGGGTTGGGTCAGGGTTAGGAATTCCGTTGCGGGAGAGCCAGGTTGAGCTAGGTATCCAGGGTCCAAGAGCATCTGATGACAGAGGTGGGAGAGAGGAGCCAGGGCCAACAGCCTGTCTGATTTGGAGTAGGTAGCTCTGATGCCATTTGGCAAGTCCCAAGTCCTGTGGGCGTGGTGTGATCTGTGTCCTGTTAGGGCTCCTTGCTGCCTATATCCTGGGCAGCGTGGAGGTCAGCAGTTTACACCATGGTTTTTTTTTTTTTTTTTTTTTTTTTTTTTTTTTTTTTTTTTTTTTTTTTTTTTTTTTTTTTTTTTTTTGTTGTTGTTGTTACTGGGAATTGAATTCAGGGCCATATGCTTGCCGGGCAGACACTATGCCATTGAGCTATAATCCCTGTCCCCACACCAGGTTTTTCAAGGAGTAGTTCAGTTCATAGCTTCAAGTCAGTTATCCAAAAAAAGTAAAGGAAATATCCTTAAATTTTATTTTATTTATTTATTTATTTTTAAGACAGGGTCTCACTGTTTATTTCAGGCTGGCTTGAAACTTAATAGGTAGGTCAGGTTGGTCTTGCACTCTCGGTGATCCACCTGCCTCAGGCTTCTGAAGAGTGCTAGGCATGTGTCACAACCTGGCTTAAAATAAATTCTTTAAGAAAAATTTGTTTTCAGTGTTGGCTGTTGAACCAATAGCCTCATGGTCTGCTACTGAGCTGTACCTCAGCCCCAAATAAAGTTGACTTCAGCCGGGCGTGGTGGCGCAGGCCTATAATTCCAGCACTCGGGAGGCTGAGGCAGGAGGATTGTTGTGAGTTCAAGACCAACTGAGCTACAAAGTGAGCTTAAGGCCAGCCTGAACTGCATAGTGAGACCCTGTCTCAAAAAGACCAAAAAATATAAAAAAATAAAAAAATAAATAAAGTTGACTTCAGACTGTGACTACATATTATAGAGCATTTTGGTTTTGAGGGAGTGGTTACTAATTCAGAGGCACAAGCCAAAGTGGTCCATTTCCTTCCTCCCCACAAAGCCAGATTGGACTTTTACCTATAGGAGGTGTCCACTGGTTTCTTATGGTTGCTGTAACACATGACCACAAACTTGGGTCTTGGGACAACACAGATATGTCATCTTATATTTCTGGAGGTCAGAAGTGTGGGCTGGCAAAGCTACTTTCCCTCTAGCAGCTCTATGGGAAAATGGATTTCCTTGCCTTTTCCAGCTTGTAGGAAGCCACCTTTGGCTCCTTTCCAATTTTCATAGCCAGCGCTGCTGGGCCAAGCTCTTCTCATGCTTCCACCTCTCTGCCCCAGGGCAGCCTCTTCCTTCTGATTGTAAACTCTTAGTTGCATTGGGCCCACCTGGATTATCCTGCTATGCTTCCATGCCCAGGCTCACTTGGTGGCAACATTAATTCTGTCCGAAGCCTTAATCCTAACTTCTGCTATAAAACCCCACATGTTCCCAGGTGGGTCATTGTTCAGATTGTCACAGGGTCAGATCACCTGCATGGTGCAGTGGGAGAGGCTGGGCCTTGTGTAGTCCTGGGTTCCACAACTGTACAATGGGCATCTTGACCTGCTTCCTAGAGAAATTCTAAGGGGCCTCGCATGCAGGGGTCTTCTCTGGGATCTTATGGCTCTGTGGGGGGATTCTCACCTGCCTCATTCTGGTGTTGCTTTGTGAGCCTGTGGCTCATTATATGATTTTGTGTGTCTTCACCGTGCTTTCACCATCAGAGGTTTAAGGCTCATTGAATGTCCTTAAGTTTTTTTTTTTTTTTCTCAGAGAAAAAGTCACACATTTCGTCAGTTTAGAGTTGAGACACGACCTTGATTTTGTAACCTTCAGCAAGCACCTGTAGGTCCTCTGTCCTGGTGAAGAGGTAATGAGAAAACAAAAAAAAAACCCACAAAGACAATGTGAGTTTCAGTTGCCAAGGCCATATTTGGACTTGTCTGGTCTGGTTTTGAAGGAAGGTGAGAAGGTGCCATTGTCGCCTCCAATCGCAAATTGTCATCTTCTCTGATCTAACCTAAATCTTTCTTGGGGCAGTTTTAGTCTGCTGGCTCTCTCAGTGTGGCCAGCAGGGAAACAGCAAAGCTTCTCCCAAGGTCAGTAATGACACAGAATCCCAGCAATGTGCTTCTGTCTTGTTCTAACGAGTTCACTGCTTCCATTCCAAGGACCTCAGTCACTCGCTGCTACTGCCCATCAGAGCGGGCATCTGTGGTGACAGTGAGAGTTTAGGGTCATCAGGCATGAGGGTGAGAGGACATAGGCAGGGAGAGAGGACTTCATTGTGCTCAGACTAGATGTACTGAGATAACCCTCTCCAGGTGACCTGCCTGGCATGGAAAGTCCCCCTCCTGGTCCCCCAGGTCAGGTAGTGTTGCCTGGCTACGGAAAGGCTCGGGCAGGGACAGTAAACAGGCACACATGTTTAAAATTCAATATCACTGCCTGGAAAACAGTCTGCAGGGCCTTCCAGCCCACTGATAATCTCTAATTCTTGATCTGTGTGTGGGGACTCTGACCCAGATGGTCTCTTCTGGGAACTGGCCATCAGCTGCTGTGAGAGGTGGGGTAGGTCTGGGTCAGTCTCATCATGAGTCTCAGCATGAGACCGGTCCAGTGAAGAATGTCACCTTGATTACACTAGGCAGACTCCTGAGAGACCTTGAGGCTGGCCTCAGTCCTACAGATTCTTACCTAGGCCTGTGAAGTGTGTGTGCGAGGCACCTGGCACGGATGATGAGTGAGCGCGAAATCCAGCTGAGCCTGTCTCTTGAGGGAAACCCTGTTCTAATTGATCCATCTAGAGGTGCTTCATAAGTGAGCCTTTGTCCTCTGAAAGGGAATCTCACAAAGTTGGTTGAATCCCAGAGACTCCCTGTGGCATGAGGTGGTTGAGTCTCAGGGAGCCTCATTTTCTATTGAGATGCTAGCAGCTGAGGAGCTGAGGGGAGGTGGGCAGAAAGGCAGGGCAGTCTTATCCTAGTTGGGGATGACACATGGCTGCCTGGGACATCCCTAGGGGGACTTGGTGGGATGGTGTACTGGTGAGGTCATTTTTGGGAGGGATCACTTGGTGGTCTTGAGCAGGTCCTGTCAGTTGTTTCCCTTCATGCCTATAACTCTTGTTTAGCACAGGATTCTCTTCTCCCATCCAACTTGTCGCTCCCAGCAGACACATCATGTCCTTCAGACTTGGGAGAGCAGAGCTATAATTCCACGTGTCAGGTGGCCTTTTCAGACTGGTCACTCCTGGCATGCTAGCTCATCCTTCCTCTGGACAACTCTGTGGCCAGAAGACCTGATTTAGTGAAAATGGGTCTGTGCTGTGAGTCCAGGGCATGTTTCCTGGCCCTTAGGGAGCTAGGAGGATCCTAGGTGCGGATCTGGGGCTGTACAGAACTCTCGGTGGATGGCTGTACTTTGCATTTGGCTTGGCACTGCATAGCCTTGAGGCACTGCATGGCCTTGAGGCACCGCGTGGCCTCGAGGTGATCTGGAGCTCCAGCTGTGTCTGGTGCTTTCTTTTGGCTCACCAGGCCCTCTTGTGGCCAACACCATCAACACCAGGTGGTCGCCTGTGCTGGGGGAGGAGTGGCAAGCCTGTCAGTGTCCCACTGTGCTAGCTGTGCAGACCCACAGGCTCAGGTTTCCAGGACGGGGCCTGACCACTGTATCTGCTGCCCCTGGGGCCCTTGCAGGCCTGAGGGTGTCCACCACAGCTTCCTGAGGGTGGGCCCATGACGGGGGCCTCCCATGCGCCCTATCTGTAGGCCCGTCTGTAGCTTCAGTCCTGCCTAGCTCTTAGCTTCAGTCCCAGACCTGCAAGGTGGCACCCATCCTGGGGGCCTTGTGTGAGCACACCTTTGATCACGTATGCTGGGTGCATTGATCTTTTTTTCGTAGAAAAGGAATTGCATCAGGAGAAAAGTGCTGCATTCTCTAACTTCGGCCTCTTCTTTGTTGTCTGCATCTGAGAGGGGACCTCAGGGTGGGCAAATTGGAACCCAGCAGATGATCACTGTTTATAGCAGGAGGGCGTGTGCAGCTGGTTAATGGTCCTCGCCTTCGCCTTCGCCTTCGGGGGCCATAAACCCAGGAGGAACAGGCTGTGGGTGTTTATTGTGAGTCCCGTGGGAGGTGAGTGTGAATGCAGAAGTTTTGGGTGGCCTTTTGTTGTATCATCCTTGTGTTCTGGGTGTCTGTCTGGGGGTGCATATCGTGGGAAACTGTCTTTGTTATGAATGGATTTGCAGCTGAATGATTTCTTCAACCAGGGTGGCTGAGGCCAAGACAGGTTTTCCTCCCTGTCTTAAACCTTTTCAGGGTCTTCACTTGCCCCTAACCCCACTCATCAGCCCCAGCTGGCAAAAAGGGGTGGGGCGATTATGTTATTTGACATATGGTTTGTGGAGAAGAGAGCTGTTTAGCATCCAAGTCCCTACACACTTGTACATTTATAATTAGGCTGTTGGAGCTGGGGCCTGGGCACCTATTTAGCTAATTATTAACTAGGAGATGGGGAAGGAAAGGCACATGCAGTTTGCACATGTTCCCTCTTCTTGCAGGTTAACCTGAGATGAAACTCTCAGCAGCTGGGGGGGGGCTGGAGCCCCTGTCTTCCTCCCATCTCCTCTGGGTGAAGGAAAGACTGGAGTCTTTTATAGGAGGTTAGGACTGCGGTGATTTCTGGTGGTATCTCTCTCAGTCGTATCAGAAGCATGGACCCTCCCAGTTACCGTTTCCTGTGACCTCTTTTTCTAGTACCATGATTGTTTGATGAGCCCGACCCATAGTACCAAGGTGTGTATTGATTTGTTCAGTTCTTGACCCACCATATGTGATGGGTACCTACTATGTGCTTGGTAAGGCACAGGTGCCAGTGAAAGCCCAGTAATCTATGGGATGGGTGCAGAGGGAAGGTATTAGCAAGAGGAGCCGAGCTCACTGAAATTCTGGCTTAGCTAATCTTTAAACCTGCATTTGCTGCTGATGTGGGCCTAGGGGGTGGGGTCTTGTTTTCTCCTTCACCTTGAAGCAGAGGGCATACAGCTGGGAGTGTGTTCAAGGCAAGAGAGGACTGGGAGGAGAAAACTCTGTGGCACCTACTGGCGGCTGCTGGGGAGGGAGCTCGCGAATGCCAGGGGGGCAGTTCTAACCCTGATGGAGGGGAAGCGAGGGGGCCAGCTGCATACTCCTTGGAAACTCAAGGCACAGAGAAAGGGGAGGCCCATCAGGGAGCTTGCGCATATGCGGTGTGCCTTGGTATGTGATGCTTCCTGCTTCAGGAACAGTTTTCCCCAAGCAGGCTGGGGAATGAGTTGAATCTTCATGCTGAGGATGGTGAACTGAGCCGTGGGTTGCAGCCAGATTATTGGCAGGATGTGGACACCTTCCCTGGCTAGAGCCAAGTTCACCGTTTCCTGAGATTTGCTGGTCTCTGTCTGAAGAGATGGAAGAATGGGAAGGGGGCTTTGGCAGAGGTCAGCTGAGGTAGAGAAGGGGACTTCAAGGTGCAGCACAGGCTCCCAGTGTGGCCTGTGATGAGTTTGCTCTGGATGGACAGATTCAGAAGCATCTTACGCTCCTTCCACCCTGAGACACAGCCCGGGCCAAGACTGCGGGAGGCAGCTGATTGGCCCCACGATCCACAGTGCCTGGTTTCCGCGCTTACCTGTGGCTGGGGCAGGCTCGGAAGGCTTCTGCTGCCCGTTTCCAGAGCTGGAGTCTAAGTGTACAACAGAGCGTGGCTGCTTCTGCCATTCTCAGCCAGCTGGACAGTGGGCAGGAGGGTGGGGGGAGGGGGAGAGAAAGGAAGTACTGCAATGGGAGCTGGTGAGCTGGAAGGTGCCCTGGTTTATGCAGGGACTTTGCCGAGGGGGGCAGAGACCACCATGGAGCCACCCACCAGGACCAGTTAGCAGGAAGTCCATGACCCATTGCCTTTTCTCAAAGTGAGGAAGCTAGGAAGGAAGCAGAGATTCTTCTGGAAGGCCACCACCACCCGTGGCTCAAGCCTCAGGGGCTTTCTTCAGGAAGAGACACAATCCCAGAAGTCTGGTGAGACACTGTCGTCGCCGGAAAGGCCAGAGCCTAACCAGCCTCCTCCTCACCTCCCTGGCTTGAGTCTTTGCTTAGCTGTTGCCTCTCCTGGGATGTGGAACCTCTCGGACTCTGTCCCAGGTCTTCAGGGTTTGTCTCAAACAGCCTGATGAGATTCGCAGAGCTGTTTTTATAATTCCCTTCCAGGGAGGCTCCGACCTGCGGCCGAGTCCCACTTTGTGGGAGAGGTTAGAAGATTCAGCACATAGGCTGGATCACAACCAAGGGCTTTGCCAACTGACGCCATAAAGCCTGGCTCGGAGAGTTTCCATGGTGTAGACTTTGTACCTCACCCAGCGCCGGGCAGCTTGGAAGCTCGAGCCCCATTAGTTTCCTGGAAAATAGCACTGGTTGCCCCAAGGCAGCTGGCTTGTACAGTGCCCCTTGCAAACACTTACTAATGGTGTATGTTAATCTGGTTTTCATTACTATAACAAAATATCTAAGACTAGGCACCTTGATGAAGAAAAGAGATTTATTTTGGCTCATGGCTCAGGGAGTTCAAATAAGGGCTTACATATGTCTGTGGCCTTTCTGCTGGCAGAGACACAAGGTGAAAATGGGCATCATATGTGAGAGGCAGGAAACACATCTCTTCTGGTCTTTCTTATAAAGCCATCAGTATTCAATCATGAAACTCCCACCGTGATGACCTTGACCTAGTCCTGTTCACTGCCCCACGGCCTCAGCTCCAAACACTGTGGTTAGATTAAGTTTCCACATTCTCAATACCTCACAGCAGGATCAAGTTTCAACACACGAACCCTTGGGAGGCAGTCAGACCGTATCCAAGTCAGAACAGTGTCTATTGTCTGGGTTCATTTACTCCCTGTTCATACTTCAGGTCAGTATGTGCTTTGCAGCATGCATACAAAACACCTTCTTGAACTCTTCTGATTCTCATGGCATCCGGCGAGAGAATTATATTCCCACTTGACAGATAAGAAATTGAGGGCTGGTGAGATAGCTCAGTGGACTAAAGTGCCTGCTTAGGCAAGTGCAGGGACTGGGGTTCTATCCCTGATACCACATGCTGCACCAGGGTGGGCTGAATGGGCCACAGAGTCCAGAGGTGGTGGCATACACTTGTAATCCCAGTGCTGGAAAGGCTGAAAATGGGAAGATCACTATGAGTCCAAGCTGTGTGCATGGGATCCTTTAACAACTGAATGCATACACAAAGAAAGAAATTGAAGCTTAGTAAATAAAGCTCTCCCCTTAGCCAGCTGGTAAGATACAAACTTCAGTCTTAAGATTTCAAGTTCAGTGCTCTTTCTACTACCCCAAGAAATAATTACTGAGTGTCTAAGTAATTACTGAGTACATATAATTACGGAGTGTCTGCTACTGTATTTCACTGCTTCTGAGACACGCTCTTCTCTCTTAATGGCTCTGAAATCAGGAGCATCTCAGAGGCAGTGCTATGCCACAGTTTGTGTTTTATAAAATCGATTTGCTTTTTTAGTGGTACTTAACATAATGTGAACCTTCCAGTGGAGTTGTTTTAGTGTTGATGAAATCTGGTGTGTGTAGCTTCTGTCTGCTAGAGATGTCCAGTTTAGAGGAAGGATCCCCTAACCCGCTATCACAAAACAGAATGTACTCTGTATCCAGACCAAACCGAGTGCCTGGGGATTGTGGCTGCCGACATCAGAAAGGCTTGGTTGCGGGTGGGATTCTGCCCTGAGCTTCCTGTCCTGGGTCACCAGCCTGGCCTGCAGTGTACCCAGCCAGCACCAGCTGGTGGTTTGAAACCTGGAACCTGCAGGCCAACTGGTGATTTGCATCGCTGCCTAATTGGCCTTGTTATATTTAACCTTTAGCCTCAGTTTCTCCAGCTGTAGAGTGGGCTCAAGAGTACCTGTTGTACTTGTGAGGTTTAGCTGCAGGAACACGTGTGCAGTAGTATTTCATCGAAGTTCTGTCACTCGTCATGAAGGCTGGGTAAATGTCAGTCCTGCTCCTCACTGAAGTGAATTCTGCAAATTCAAGAGATACGGAGCTGGCAGACATGACTGATCAACCGCTGCTCCATGTGTTAGGCACGTTCGCATTTGTCATCTCAGTTCATCTTCAGGAAACACCTGAGGCATGGGGCGAAGCTCACTACTGCAGTTTTACAAATGAAGCCCTGAAGCCGGAGGCCATGCAGAAGTCAGGCTGTGGTCTGTAGGCTTGGCTTTTTGACCCTCCAGCTGGTGCTCTTTGCCCTGGGTCTTTGCCCTCTTCCCTGGGTTACAAGGGTGTCTATCACCAAACTGTGACTGCAGCGTCCTGAATGGTGTGGCTTCTGGTTGAGAAGGAAGAGGGGTCCCATTCAGAGCCACAGGAAGCTAACTCAATGCAGGGGAAGTGTCCACAGCCCTCAGTCTCCTTTTTCATCTCCACCTTCATGGACAGCGGCCAGTTTTGCCTCACCGATGGCCACTTGTTTGCCTGGCCTGATTACTTCTGTATTCTGTTGTCCTTGGGATTCCTCTGCCCCTGGAGGGGCTCTGCTCCGGATGCTGCAGGGATTGAGGACCTCCTCCACCAGCCAGCCGTGTCCTTCCTCACTGCCTCTTAAATGCATTCCTGTGCAGAGGCGTGGGCCACAGGGGCGGTAGAAGTATTGTAGGCACAGTGGGCGCTTCCTGCCTCTGTGGGCTGGCCATGTTCCTGGGGGTGGGGCTGCAGGAGTGGGCTTGGCGGGAAGGGTGGGGGTGAGGCCTCGGCGAAGAGGCTGGGATGGAGATGAGCTGGAAGCGGGTGCCGGCGGGACTTGGGGGGATGGAGGGTGCAGGGGTCCTCTCCCAGGAGGCGGCACTCAGTAATGATAGGGAGGCTCGTGGGCTTCACCTCACTGCTTCTCCCACGATGCCCGTTTATGCCAGAATTTTGGGAGCTGGAAGGGACATTCTGGCCTTCGCTGCATCCAGAGTTTTCTCTCCCAAAGGAGAAAGTGGCCCAGTTCACATCTAGAACTGTGCCCCTTTCCTCCCCACCCTTCCGACCCCCAGTGTTGTTTCAAGCCCTGGGATGGCCCAGTGCCAAGGCCTTCTCCATGGAGCTGTGCCCTCCCCCAGCCCCTGGGGACATTTCCTGGCTGTCCTCCTCCCATGGGAGGCTAGCAGGGTTTTTGGAGCAGGCATAGGCTGGCAGGGCTGGAGAGAGGAGGTGGGCTGTCAGTTTGGCAGCTGGTTGGGTAGGAGCCGGGAAAGAAGAAAAGAGATTGGCTTTCTGGGTGGGCTGCTTTTCCTACTGTCTTGGGAACGGGGGTGTGAGAACATGCTGGGAGCTGAAAGATCAGTGGTCATCATCATTATGTTTATGGAGGGCGTTTTGTGCCTCGTCTTAGACTGTACATCACTGCATCCTATTGTGCAACCGAGTGTCTTGCACTCGGGCCATATTTCTTCTTTTCATGGGTCCAGAAGCCGAGGCTCAGGCTACGTAACCGGTTTGCGTAGCTTGTTGGCAACAGAAGTACGAATTAAACGCTTGTCTGGCACACCACACGCTAAATCCCAAGCTGATTCTACTACACACCACGGTGCTTTCTTGAGGGATTTAAAAATTCGTGCTTTTCCTCCCAAGCTAGGCATATTGCTTTCCTCCAAAAGCTGGGCTGGGACTGAGGACCCTGGATGTAGCATGACGTGTTGATTAGCATCAGAAAGAGACTGTGATCCCGTGGAGGGCTAGGCTCCTAACAGCATAGCTCTTGGGCACCTCGGGCTCTGAGACGCAGGTGCAGAATGAGCCTTCCCAGCCTCTTGCCTTATTTATTTTTAGCATTTCTCATGGAGTAACCGAAGGGCATGAGGACTGCTCGCTCTCTTTTTTAAACTTGTTTTTTTTTTTTTTGTTTGTTTTGTTTTTGTGATACCAGGGATTAAACTGAGGACCCTGTGCTTGCCAGGCCAGTGCTTATTCTATTGAGCTATTGCTCTGGGCAGTAAGAACT
>PVKA01038129.1:0-20474 GCA_004027165.1 Ctenomys sociabilis | reverse complement strand
TCCTGGAGTAATTGATAATGATTATACAGGTGAAATTAAGATTTTTGACCACCTTCCCAAAGGGGGACACCAGTATTTCTGGGGGCCAGAGAGTTGCTCAACTGCTCCTCCTACCACTAACTACCACAGATAATCCTATTATGGAGCAGAAAAGAGGAGCTCAGGGATTTGGGTCCTCAAATATCTTTTGGGCTCAGGCGATTTCACCACAAAAACCTTTGATGACTTTCTCCCTGGATGGTAAGCAGTTTTCTGGCCTGATAGATACTGGTGCTGATGTTACTATAATTATGGCAGAGGACTGGCCAAAAGCATGGCCTCTGAATGACACCTTTACCCACCTTCAGGGGATAGGGCAAAGTTCCAATCCTAAAAGAAGTGCAAAAATGTTAACATGGACAGATCAGGAAAGCAATCAAGGCACCATACATCCCTATGTTATACCTGGACTGCCTTTTAATCTTTGGGGCCGAGACCTCCTCTCTCAGGTAGGGATGATTATAGGTAGTCCCTACTCTGTTGTCACTGCACAAATGTTGAACAAAGGATATCTGCCAGGTCAAGGATTAGGAAGGACTAATCCTAAAATTACTTTACCAATACAAATTACCCCAAAGAATGACAGGGCAGGTTTTGGATCTTTTTAGTAGGGGCTGTTGACCCTTCTGTGGCTCACGCAGACAAGATCACCTGGCTCTCGGATGATCCTGTGTGGGTCGATCAATGGCCCCTTACCACTGAGAAACAGATGGCCGCGCGACAGCTGGTGCAGGAGCAGCTTGCTGCTGGTCATATTGTCCCCAGGAACTCCCCTTGGAACACTCCTATTTTTGTAATAAAAAATAGGACCGGCGGGTGGTGCCTTTTACAAGACCTGAGGGCGGTGAATAAGACCATGGTGGTAATGGGGCCTTGCAACCGGGCCTCCCCTCACCTGTAGCTATATTTATTTTAAAGTGATTATTGATTTAAAGGATTGCTTTTTTAATATTCCCCTTCACCCTGAAGATCAGAAGTGCTTTGCCTTCAGCCTGCCTGCATTTAATTTTAGGGCTCCAATGCAGAGATATCAATGGTGTGTTCTGCCCCAAGGGATGGCAAACAGCCCTACTTTGTGTCAGTCCTTTGTTTTTTTGTTGTTGTTGTTTTGTTTTTTTTTTTTTGTCTTTTTTTTGAGACAGGGTCTCACTATGCAGTTCAGGCTGGCCTCGAGCTCACTTTGTAGCTCAGGCTGGTCTCGAACTCACAACAATCCTCCTGCCTCAGCCTCCCGAGTGCTGGGATTACAGGCATGTGCCACCACGCCCGGCCCTGCGTCAGTCCTTTGTAGCTTCAACCATTCAAGGAGCACGAGATGAATGGAAAAACATGTACATCGTCCATTACATGGATGACATACTGGTAGCAGGTGAAGAACATGTAGCAACTCTCCAATGTTACAAAGAGCTGCAGGCAGCATTGAGTCAAAGAGGGCTGCAAATCGCCCCAAATAAAGTACAACTTACTGATCCTTATACCTATTTAGGTTTTGAGATGAGAGGACCCCATGTTTTCTCGCAGAAATTACAATTAAGATTGGATAAGTTAACTACTCTAAATGATTTTCAAAAATTTCTAGGAGATATTAATTGGGTCATGTCCAATCTGAAACTTCCTAAAGTTCCTGGGAGACCCTAATCCAACATGTCCCCGTGAGCTCTCCCAAGAGGGCTGAAAGGCTTTGGCATTAGTCGAAAAGGCCCTTGAAGAACAAACAATTACCTTCATAAATTATCAGCAATCACTAAAATTCCTCCTTTTTAGAACAAAACTCTCTCCCACTGTTGTATTTTGGCAAGCTGCTCCCTTAATGTGGATACATTTACCAACTACACCAAAAAGAGTCCTTGAACCCTATTATCAATCCGTTTCCAGCCTTATCTTAATGGGTAGAAAACAGGGCAGATGTTATTTCGGTAAGGAGCTACCTCTGCCAAACTGAGCCTGGCAAGGCAAAAGCCAGTAAACCAGGTTTCTTACATCTGTACAAGAAACCTCAGGTAGAGCAAGTAAAGAATGATATCTAGTGAACCTTCAGTCCATGAGATCCACTCTTAAATATGAATATGAAACTAGCTTGCATCACATCTGAAAAACTATGTAACAAAACTTCAGAGAACAAACTGAATATCCCTATCTGGGACAAACCCATAGTATGAAAGGTATGAAAACCAGTACACACCACACACACATATATACACACACGTGTGTGTTGTATGACAAACAACAACATAAATTACACAAACCCAACAATTCTTCAAATAAATTGTTATTAATATCTCAGAGAAGATGTAGAAACTGTGAAGTAAGAACGGGTGCTAAATTGAAAGAGAGAAAAGCCGTGGGGATTTCTCTTTCTATCACCTTTCATACCCAAGTGGCACTTAGAGTCACACAGTCAAATATGCTTGTCTTAGATCCACTTGTCCACTTCCCACCCTTGGTTTCCACACTCACTTACTTGCCTGTAGATAGAATTCTAGGCAATCTTCCTGAATTTTTTTTAATTTGAAGCTTTACATTTTCATTATCCATTGTGAATGATAGTTTAGCTCCATTTTCTCTCTGCGTTATTGTCAATCTGCACACACATATTTTCCATATTCTCTTAGTCCCTAAACATTGCAATTCAGATTAGGTCAGTATGCAATACTTACATTAATTTTTATTATTATCTCAACATTTTAAGTTTCTGCACATGATGTCATGAAGCATTTGTCTCTCTATGCCTGGCTTAATCCATTGGATATATTCCATTTCATTTTAAGGTTGAAAATCAAAATGTGCTCTACTAGGAACTATTAACCAGGAGCTATTTGGAGGGATACAACAGTAATTTCCTCACTAACCTGTTCTCTATTCCTGATGTCTGCTCTCCATTTTTTGTACATATTTTTATATAGATAGAATTAGGTTCATCTTGGTTTATTGGTGGCCACATAACACTTGGACCACAGCCAGCTACAGAAGGGGGACAGAACCGCCTTCGAGGGGCCTTGAGCTGTTCTACAGACAGCTAAGCCAAAGGGAAATGTGACCAACAAAGCATAAAACAGCAGTTTCTGAAACAAACACACAAAACACAAAAATTGTAGTTATTTCCACTCCCTCATGCCTTTCACCCTCTGTTGATTCCATTATTTTTTTCTACTTTCATTTTTTATTTTTATTTTTTTAATTTAATTTTTTATTTTATTGAAGTATAAATATCAATCATACCATTTTAAGATACCTTAACAAGACAGATTCGATAAGTCAATACATTGCAAACTGTTTCAACCTTATATCTCTTAATTTTTTCTACTTTCCACATATGAGAAGAAAAAAAAGCACAGGATATTTATCTTTTCTAAGTCTGTCTTATTCTGCTTCACGGGGTGCTCTGCAGCCCCATCCATCTTCCTGCAAATGAAATGAATTTTCTTTTCTGTATGGTTGAACATAATTTCATTGTGTTTGTATCATATTTTTTAATTCATTTATTAGTTGATGGACACACATCTTATTATGAAAGGTATGAAAACCAGTACACACCACACACACATATATACACACACGTGTGTGTTGTATGACAAACAACAGCATAAATTACACAAACCCAACAATTCTTCAAATAAATTGTTATTAATATCTCAGAGAAGATGTAGAAACTGTGAAGTAAGCATGGGTGCTAAATTGCCACAATAAAAATGGGCATGCTGCTGTCTCTACATTATAGTGACTTTAAGTCTTTTGGGTATATACTAAGGGTAGATGTAGCTGGCTCATGTGTCATCCTATTTTTATTTAATTTTTTAAGGAATCTCCATCCATGTTGGTCTCCAACGTGTTTGTGCTAATTTAAATTTATACCAACAATATGTAAATCAATTTATTCCCCACATCCTTGCCAGAATTCACTGCTCTTTCTTTTCATATTCTTGATGATAGATATTCTATCCGGATGGGGCAGAATCTCAATGTTTTAATTTGTGCTCCCTTGGTGGAAGTAGATAATTGACCCTAGTTTTACATATTTATTAGACATTTGTATTTTTCAGAAGTGTCCTTTTCAAGAGCTTTAAAGGTCTTTAGTTCTAGCAACCTTGTAGTTGCTCTACGTTCGTCAATTTCTTTCATTCATCTTCCTTTTTGGCTTAGCATCTGTGGAATGTCACTTCAGTCCCATTTTTTTCCCAATTTTCTTAGGTGTTATCTTTCATTCAGAGCCTTCCTACAGATGTTAGCTTTAAATAAATTGTATTCTACATTTACATGTTTGGTGCTCAGTGCTCCCAGGGATGAAGAGAAGTGACACAATTAAGGTAGCCAATATGAGACGATTTCTTCCTTGTTGCTTTCATATATCAAAAGAATTATGTATTATTTACTCTGAAATTCTTTGGATAAGCAGAAGTTATTTTAAAAATGCATGGCTAGGGGGAGGCCTTGTGTTAGGGAGGCTGAAGCAAGAAGATCATTTTAACATAGGAGTTTGAGATCAGCCTGAAGTGTTAAGGCTGTGTAACAGATAATTGTTTATTTATTTAGTATAATTAGAACATATGTTAGAAAGATAAAGCAGTGTTTTCTATAAAAGCATGGAACTGAAGAGAGTGACCCAGCTGGTGTTTTCCTAAGCTGCAGAGGTGATAAGTAGGATTAGGGCACAAACAGAACTACAGGTGGTTTGAGCTAAATGAATTGAAAAATTTGAATAGTTGGGGCAGGGAGAATTTTTATTTTTATTTATTTTTTAAATTAATTTTATTGAAGCAATGAGATAATTTCAAAACCAATTTTAGAAGTGAGCAACTTTTTTTGGAATCTGGCCTGGCAGCAGAACTGCAAAGAGATTAGCAGTGCTGTGCTCTGTCATTTCTATCTTACACATGCTGTTCCTCTGCCTAAGTGACATCCCTTCCTTTCTGCCACTCTGACAGCCCCCATGCTGGTGAATTCTGATCTAGTCTCCAGGCTTCAGCACAGTGGCTGTGTTTTGGGAGGTGGCATGTCTGTTCGTACTTTAGTTCTGGCCTGCTCTTGCTGTGCTGTGTTACGCAAGACTCTTCCTCCAGCACATCAAGTCATAACCCTGGAGCTGTAGCTTCTCTTTTCCTTGCTTGTATCATCTCCTACTCCCTGAAGGCCCAGAGGACTAGGTCATGTGTGGCTCCTTCATGAGTTTAATCTCAGTGTGTGCTCAGAGTTCAAAGACCACTTGCTAAATAAATTATTTGGTGAAACAAGAGCAATGTGCTAGAGAAGGTACACAGGATTAGTTACAGAAGACACCACTTTCCTACCAATGTTTTTGTTATCTGATTTTTTATTATGTTTAAAATCATAAAGAAAGGAAAAACTAAAATCTAACACTAATGGTGCACACCTACAATTGCAGAACTCAGAGGGTAACCAGAATTTCAAGACCTGCCTAGGGTACACAGGGAGTTCACTGCAGACTAAAATGAACAGTAAGACTCCATCTCAATAAAACAATCCCCCAAAACACAGAGATCATAACAGCTACTAAGTTCTAAATTATTTGAGCTATTATTAGAAATGTGTGCTTTGAGAGTGGCCATAAACAAAGAAGAGAGATACAATACTGCTTTATAATTACACTCTCAGAATATCTATTTCCCAGCAGTGCAGATGCTAGCTAGCAGAGCACTGGATAAGCTTCCTGATTACATGCTCATCATACTTGCTAAGATAAATTGAATTTCCAGTATTAAAAAAAATTCATTAGATATCTTAAATAGAAAAAATACCAAGTTTGTAAAGGTATTTGTTTTACTTGCAAAGATTTAAATGTACAACTTAAATTAAAGAACTCAAGATATATTCTTGTAACACTCTTCCCCCATTCCCCTCCCTTCCCTTCAATTCTTCATTCCCTCTCCACTTACAAAATTTTGTTCTCCAAACCCAGCCCAAACCCAGACCCGGAGAATGTGTGGGAGAGCTTCCACTCTCCCCTAGGCCCACTGGACTTCTCCGGACAAAGCCCAGACCCACTGCATGAAGGAGACCTTTCACTGCACTTTCAGGACCCCTCCACCCCTCTGCAGACAGCCTAAACCAGCCCTGTGATTGAGAACTTCCTCCAAGCTCTCTGAAATCCTCCAGACCCAGCCCAAGCCCAGGCCCTGTGAGTGTGTGGGAGAGCTTCCCTCCCAGCTAACCCAGGAGCAGAACATCTTGCCAGAGGGGCACAACAGGTTCACTTCCAAAGGAAACAAAGGGAAACTCAACTTGAAAGAGGTAGTATAATGATTATTAGAATTTGAAAAGGGTAGTAGAGTAGAAGGGCAGGTGTATATGATAAATGCCCTTTGTACACATGTATAGAAATATTACAGTGCATTAATATACACAACTAGTATGTGTTAACTGAAATTTTTAAAAAATATAAAATAATAAAAGTAATGGGATTTCTACTTCAAAAAATTTCTAGTAACAAAAAGTAACTGCCTCAATTCCAGATATTTTTTTTTAAATTTAAGACAGGGTTTTACTATGCAATTCAGGCAGGCCTTAATCTTGCTTTATAGCCAAGGCTAGCCTTGAAGTCATGAAAGTCCTGCTTTAGCCTCCTGAGTCCTGAGATTACCAGCATGCAACACCACAACAAGCCTAATTCTAGATTTGTAAACATGCTGCCTAACGTAAATGATGTGTTGAAAATATTTTACTAGTAGTAGAGACTCTCTCTCTCTCTCTCTCTCTCTCTATATATATATATAATATATATATATTATATATATTATATATATATAATATGTATATATATCCACCTGTTTACAGCCTCCCAATAACTATAACTATATATATATATATACACACATATATAAATATATGTGTGTGTGTGTGTGTGTGTGTGTATGTATGTATATGTGTGTGTGTGTGTACCTGGGGTAAGGCAGGTATGGCATACTTATTTTTTTAATTATAGTCTTTACTAAAATTAATTAATACTTGTAGAATTAGTTCCCAATATGCTAATATCATGATTATTTGTAGGTCAGAGGAATAGTTTGGAGGTCAAAGGACTAGTTTGGAGAAAACTGTCACAGTTCATCAGGATGTAGTATCTGTTTCTCTACTCTTTAAATCTTTCCTTGGCCATGTGACGGGATTTTAGCGAATGTGATCTAAGCAGTGTGTTAAAAAATACTTTTTGCCAGGAACTTCACCTCCCATAGATCAACCCTGAAAGAGAACCCAACTGCCTTCCGGGACTGAGGAATCACATGGAAGGGGCTCCAGACATCCACAGACCAACTTCCTAGGTGAGAATCCAGGTAACAGGAGCTAACAGAAGACAGTACAAGTTTTTAAAAAGAATAAATAAAGTACCTTCAAGCAGATTCAGGGACCGGGGGTTCGGATTCCCAGGCCTGCTGGGCTGACCCCGTCCCCGGGGCACACTAAGACAGTAATTGAGACAGGGCGTGGTGGCTCATGCCTGTAATCCCAGTTATTGGGAGGCTGTAAACAGACGGATCACTAGGAGGCAGATCTAAAAGTGAGACCCTGAATACCTTGTAGACTTTCATTAAAATAATAAAATAAATAAAAATAAAAATAATAGCATTATCAATAGCCACTTTGAGAATCTTTACTTTCACAGAATAGAAGACACAGAAGAAAAGGACAGATACCAAGAAAGGTACAAATTACCAAAACTGTATCAAGAAGTTACAACAACTCTCAGTAACCAATAAAAGCCAATGAAATATGAAATGTAATAAAAAAGAAAACCTACCGAAAAAGAAAAGTACAGGTCCTGATGGATTAACAGCTGAATTCTACAAGAAATTTGCAGAAGATATAATACCTACACTTCTCAAATTCTTCAATGAAGTTAAAAAAAAAAAATCTTCCGAAAATCATTCCTAGAGGCAAGTATTATATTAACAAAGCCAGGGAAAGATGCAACTCAAAAAGAAAACTACAGGCCAATCTCTCTCGTGAACATAGATGCAAAAATCTTCAATAAGATCCTAGAAAACAGAATAAAGAAAATTATCAAGAAGATTGTACAGCATGACTGGTAGGATTCATCCCATTGATGCAAGGATGGTTCAATATATGCATATCTATAATTGTAATCCACTATCTCAATAGAGCCAAATCTAAAAAATCACATGTTCATCTCAATCCATGTGGAAAATGCTGTTGATAAAGTTCAACTCTCATTCTCGTTCAAAGTCATACAGAAAATTGGAACAGATGACCTGTACTTCAATTTGATAAAAGCTATCTATGAGAACTCAATGGCTAACATAATTCTAAATGGGGAAAAACTAAAGTCTTTCACTCTCAGATCTGGTGCAAGACAAGGATGTCTTCTATCACCCCACCTATTTAATATAGTTTTGGAAACATTAGCTAGAGTCATTAGACAAGAGAGACAAAAGGAATAAGAATAGGTAAAGAACAAGTTAAATTTTAATTATTTGCAGAGGACATGATACTTTACTTGGAAGACCCAAAAAACTTCCACCAATAAGCTACTAGAATTGATACACAAATTCAGCAGCAGAGCAGGATACACAGTCAATACCCAAAAGTCAGTAACATAACTCTACACAGGTATCAAGCACACTGAGAAGGAAATTACAGAAACAATACCTTTTACAATAGCACTACAGAAACTGAAATAACTTGGAATTAATCTAACTAAAGAAATCAAAGCTCTTTTCAAGGAAAATAACAGAACTCTGAAAGAAAGATTGTAGAGGATTTATGAAAAAGAAAAGATATATCCTGCTCTTGGATAGGAAGAATCAACATATGAAGATGGCCATACTCCCAAAATTGCTGTACAGATTTAATACAATCCCTATCAAAATATCACCAATATACCTCCCAGACTGAGAAAAATCATTTCTGAAATTTTTTTGGAACCAGAAAATACCTACAATAGCAAAGGCCATCCTAGTTTCACAAGACAGGAGGCATTACAATTCCTGACTTGAAAAATGCACTATAAAACTACTGTGATAAAATCAGCATGGTACGGGCAATGAAACAGACCTGAGTATCAATGGAATAGATTAGAAGATGCAGAGTAGTCTACAAACACACTTAGCCACCTGATCTTTGACACAGGGGCCAAATATGCTCACTGTAAGAATGATAACCTCTTTAAAAAATGTTATTGGAAAAACTGGCTCTCTACATGCTGAAAACTGAACTTTGAACCAGGTCTATTACCATGCACCGACCTAACATAAAAATGGATTAAAAATCTCAATATTAAAACAGAAACACTAAATCTCCTGGAAGAGATAGTAGGAGAAATTCTTGATGACATAGGATAGGAAAAGAGTTCATAAACAAAAATCAAATCACATGGGTAATGCTTGAAAGAATTGACAACTGGGAGCTCTACTTAGAGTGAAGTTTTTGCTCATCAAAAGAAGTTGTGAACCAAGTGAAAAGACAACCCATAAATGTGGAAAAAAATCTTAACTAATAAGTACTCAGACATAGGTCTGCACTCCAGAATTATAAAGAACTAAAACACATTAGGGCCCCAAAATTAAAATTTAAAGACCCAGTGCAGAAATGGGCACCCAAGGTGAACACACATTTCTCAGAGGATAAAATTAAAGAAGCAAATAAATATATAAAAAAAAATGTTCCACATCACTAGCCATCCATCAAATGCAAATTAAAACAACACTGAGACACCACCTAAACTCAAAAAGTAAGGCTACCATAAACAAGTTAACAACAGATGATGGAGAGGCTGTGGGGAAAAAGGAACCCTTCTCCACTGCTGGTCAGAATGTAAACTGGTACAACCATTATGGAAATCAGTGCGGCGACTCCTTCAAAAACTAGGACTGGAAATCCCATTCAAGCCAGCTATCCTCTCACTGGGAATTTTCCCAGAGGAACTGAAAACATCCTATCATAGTGATATATGTGTATCTATGTTCATAGCAGCACAATTTGTGACAGCCAAATCTTGGAAACAACCAAGATGCCCATCAACTGAGGAATGGATGAAAAAGATGTGATATTTTTATACAGTGGAGGGTTACTGAGTTATAAAGAATGATAAACTTGAATCCTTTATATGTAATTGGATGCCACTTGAAGATATACTCATAAGGGAAATAAACAAGACCCACATGTGCACATATTGTATAGTCTCCCTCATATAAGAACTCAAAAGAAAAAATGAAAATAGAAAAGTATAACACAATTAAAAAGAAAGCAACAACTTGAGGATTAAACAATGAAGAGAGGGCAAAGAGAACAGCTAGGAAACATGACAAGTGGCAAAGCCATGCATTTCACTTGATCTTAGCCAAAAGACCAAGAAGTGATAAAGCCATACATTTATATGCACAAGACGGGTAAGGAAATGATCCTGAGAAACACGAGCAGGTTTTTGAAAATAGCAGTTAAATAGTAAGATTCTCACCCTGACTATATATGCTGATACCTGTGAACTAAACAACTGCACTAAAAAGAGCAATATGCAACAGTTGAGTCATGCTTGGATTGCCTGCCATTCTGGTCTCCTAAATACATACTGCTTGTCAAGACATACAAATTATTGCCATATTGTCTCTCAAGTACATGTTTGTTTGAAAAAAAAGGGTAATAAATGAAAATAAAAGACAAGAAAAAAAATGTCACAAGACTGTCCCGCTGTAATGTTGTATATACTTTGATTTCTACATCTCTGTGTAAATATTATATAATTGTTTATTCATGTTTTTAAAAATATTTTTTATTTTTTCTTCATATTCTGTAGAATCTTAAAGTGTAACTATCAATACTTGATGCAAAATACTTTTTCCATATTATGCCTAAGATGTTTGATATTCAGAAAGATAGTGATGCTAAGCCCAACTGCATATGTTGTAGTGTAATAATAAGCTTCTATTCTGGAGACCAAAAATTAGAGACAAAGAAGGGCTGCAAGGACAGCCAGCATTTTGGCCCCAGCCTTTCAAGGTCAGTGAAGACTCAGGAGATAGGAGAACCTATATTCATGTAACTCAGTTGTGTCCAATATTTTCTGATCAAGGAGATTATGGGGCCACAGAGGAATGTGATCGATGATGTAGAGTGTGCCTAAGAAGAGTCACCTGGAGAGAAAACATTCTCTCAGGCTTTCACAGAGAGCAAGTTGGTCAAGCAGTGGCTGTCACTTTTCAACATGGCTGACACTGACAAGGGATCTACAAAGTGTGGAACAGAGTTACAGGATAAATCCTGAGGGGACTTGGCAAACCTTGTCAGATACAAAAGTTACATTTCTTGTTATATACATCTTGCTTTATCTTGGTCTTTTAACCATCCAGCAGAAAAGTATAAAAACAAGATATAAAAAGTAAAGCTATATTAATAGGCTGAACTGTAAAAGGCTCAAGTCAACAACTTCTGACATTGCCAATCCTACAGATATTCTACTACTATTATAGACTACTGGACTTTATTGGAATAATTTACTGAATTCACGTATCTACAATATTTAAATGACAAAGGAATATGCTTCTGTGACAAAACTAAACAAAAAAGGGGGATACAAGTGAATGACCATTTTGTATCTGTGTATTCAAACTAGGATATACAGATAATTTATCTTAATTCAATAAAAGGATTTTTTTCTAATAGTATTTGTGAACAAGTAAATGCATCTTGTGCAATGAATAACCACTATGACAACAAATTATTGAAACTGTTCTACTAATTGGTTTTGAAACTGTCTGATTACTGTTTGTTTCTGAATAAAATTATTTAAAAATAAAATAATACAGTATTAATAAACTAAAAAACTATAAAAATGGGTAGAAGACATTAAAAATAATGTGAAAATTCCTACGGCAGAATGATATAATAACAATTTATGATTTATATAATAATCAAACAAGAGGCAAAATGTTGCTTATGATAGGTGGATGATAAATCATGTACCTAAACAACTTTTGGAGTTTTGTTGAGAAAATCTACAAATAGAATGTTGAAGGTATATGGGATATTTAGTATTTTATATGATAAAATTAGTTGTTTTTTCATTTTATTTATTTTTTTCTAAATTAATACATTGCAAACTGTTTTCATAATATTTTGGTATCATAGAAGGTGCATACATGATACTATACTTACAGACATTATTATACAGTATGTCTCTTATCAGTAAATAGAGTGTAGCTGTTTGCATATCTTATTTTTTATACCTGAATTACATCAAAGATTCAATAATTAATACTTTCTACCTTGTTATTTTCCTAGTGGTTGTCCATAGCACTAGAATCTGACATAATATCCTGTCCAACAACCATTGGTGCAAACCTTGCCTCTCATAGAATTATGTAGAAGCACAGCGTTATCTATCCCAACTGTACTGTCTATACACACACATCATGATTCTTCCTTTCTATACCCCTTCCTTTGTCTATACCTGTCAGAGATGGGCACTCCATTGTCATTCAACTAACTTAGGTGCTTGAACTCGATGACACAATCCAACACAGTCCAGCATTCCACAACAAAGGTGAGTTACCCGAAGAAGTTGTTGACCATAGCCATTTACAGCTCAACTTAATATTATGGCCCCGCGATGTGTACTTCATTTTTATACTTTTCTGCTGGATGGATCAAGACTTATATACCAACACATGAACTTTATGTTTCTTATGAGGTCAGTGAAGTCCCCTCAGGGTTTATCTTGTAGTCCTATACTTTATTCTGTAGATCCTTTGTCTGTGTCATCCATGTGGGTGAGTCACAGCCAATGCTTGACCAGTTTGCTTTCTGTGAGAGCCTGAGAGAAAGTTTTCTTTCCATGTGACTCTCCCCAGGCACACTATAGAACTTCAATCTCTTTCCTCTGTGGCTCCATCATCTCCTTGTTCAGAAAATTTGAAGCTCAACTGATATAGCAGAGCTTGTACTGCAACATAGTTTTTAAAAGCTAAAGAAGAAATCTTCAATTTTGTAGCATAGATTAGCTAGGTCAAGGACTTGTATAAAGGGAAAATAGAATAGTCTCCTTAGCTTAGGAAAAACTATTTCAGTGTTTAGCAAAGATAAAATCAGGGATTTCTGTATGAGGTCTACTGTTAAACTATCCTAAAAGACATAGTTGCATTAAACCTCTAGAAAGCAAACAATGAAGCCACAACAAACTGTCTCATGGCCCAAAGTTGAGAGACATTTGTCTTACAACAAAAACTGAAAATGTGGCTTCACAACAGGAGGTACATTTGAAACAGATTAATAGGAAACCAATCTTGTAATAAAAATAATAGAGATAAAGGGCCGGGGAGGTAGCTCAGTAAACTAAGTGCTTGCCTGGCAAGTGTAAGGGCCTGGGTTCAGTCCCTGGTTCCACCAAAAAACAAAAACAAAAAAATAGAATTAGATAATTTAATTGAATACAAACAATGAGCCCTTATGTTTTGTACCAGTACAAGCAGCAAACATGAACTGTTTATTATGAAAGAAGAGAAAATATTTTCACAGGCAGGGTAAACAACTTAGAATCACAAGCAGCCTGGTACTGCAGTACTGGGGAGTTGCTCATGAGGGCCAGAACTGAGTCCTGGTTAGGGATCCTTTTCTGGGTCCAGCAGAATCAGGACATGTTAGTCTGCATCTGCCTGGATCACAGACTGCCATGTTCTTCTTTTTCTACTAGGAATATTTACCATATTTCCCAGAAAATATGACTGAGCTGGGTAGGGCAAGGGGAGCCTTGAAAGTTAGTTATTAAGCTGGGGAAGACAGTTCAGTGGTCTATCACAGGTCTGGCAAGTGCAAAGACCAGTTTAGATCTCCTGTACTGCATGTCGTTCTGGCCCTGGAACCCCAGGAGCTCAGTGCTATCCAGTGAAACCAGGTGTGTTGGCCCACGCCTGTAATCTTAGTGCTGGTGAGGCTGAGACAGGAGGATTATACTACTACAACTCTCAGCTGTGTAGCAATACCCTATACCAAATAAAATATTTATATATTTATATATTTATTTTAGAAAAGTGGAGTTCAAAAATTCAAGTCCCAGCAGCTTAACCTTGTCTAACCTATCTCACAGCAGCTACTGAACAGGAAAGCAGTAATGGCAGATATGCATGGCCAGGCTGAACATATCTCGTATTTTTAATCTAGCATTTTCAGCCTATTTCCCAGCTAGGTCTTTTACTGGGTTTGGAGAAGAGGTTGTTGTTCAGTCCATGTTTCAAGCTTGTTTGTCAATTATGTGTATAGTAGATAATTTTTATTTTTAGTTGACAGTTTTCTGGATCAAGAACTCATCTCAGGGATCTCTTCTACATGAAGACTTGCTGACATCAAGTTTTGGTCCTGAGATATCAGTATAAGCATATTTTACTTTTGAGTGCAGTGGAGCTAAGTGTAGAGGAACAATATTTGCTTTCTTTTTAGATTGATTGATTAATTGATTGATTGACTGATTTTGTACAGGGTTTCACTACATAGCTAGAACTCAGTAGTGATCTTCTTGTTTTCAGCCTCCCCAGCGCTGGGATTACAGGCAAGCACTACCACACCCAGACTCCATATTTGGCTCAGCTCCCCCGGAGGTGGGCCTAGTGAGGCATTTAGTGTCAGGGGTAATATTTTCTAAATAAAAAAATCCTTCACATCTGACACCAACAATTAAGTGCCCATTTTGAATTTAAGCATAATCTTATAATTTGCTATGATGTTAGGATTTAAGATAACTTGGTGGAAAGCTTAAAATTAGCTTTCATACCATGGCTTGCCTTCTTTTAATGTTTGCAATCCTGGAACTACCCCATGAAATTCCCAGCCTGTCCTCATACGGAGAAGAGATGACGCAGAGAGAGGTCCTCACCACTGGGAGGACAGAACAGCCTTGGCTGAGGTCACAGGCCTGTACACGAGATGACACTCACTCACATTCAACTGACCTGCCTTATAAAATGACATGATTTTGTAGAAATATTAAATATTATTTTAAGCCATGCTTCTTTAATACTTGTTACTCAGTAAAAGATGAGGCAAATAATCACCATTCAAAGTATTTATAAAATAGTTATAATTTGTCTATTTCTTCCTGTCATAGGCCTGGAGAAACTGCTAAGAAAAGAGCAGAGGCTCTCTATTTCCTATGGTACATCATGCACAAATCCTAATTCCTAATTTCTTAATTCTCATTCCTAATTTTCTGGCTCAGGAAATCAAAGCATAGTATAAACTATTCTCAGTTACTTCACTGACTAGAGACAACTGCCAACAGTAACAGGCAGTTATTAAAAATGGATGATTGTTGTTAAGAATAGTTATTTAATCTCTCGCTATTGAAAACATAGTTTCAGACAAGAAATATTTGCATCTCTTAGAGTTTGTTAGAAATGCAACCCTGCTTAATGATAATCTGTATTCTCTAATGAGATCTCTCAGTGATTGGAGATACATGAAAGTCTGAGAAGCATTGACCTACATGGTAAGAATGCTCATAAATCTTCCAGTGATATGTTAGGATTTGGGATTCTCTGATCTCAGAAACCCTCTTATATAGCCATAAAGACATATAGAATCATGTGCCTTGTCCATCATTTAAGCTCCAAAACTCTAGATTTATTCTTCTGTATAAAAGTGTCTATATTCCATTGCATATGTCTAATGAAAACAGCAATTTTATATGGTTCAACCAAGATGCAGTGTAGAGAACAGAGACCCTGGTGCCATGATATTCTACACTGAAATTTCATCTCTATCTCAGTTTTCTAAACCTTGAACAAAACTGCATAGTGTTCTTGTGTCTCAGTAGCCTACCTTGTAAAATATGGATAATAACAGTTTACCTGTATTTTCTGTAGATTTCATAGAATATGGTTATGCCTAACGTAATTGCTGATTCACTATTGAATAAACAAACAAATATTTTTGTGGCTATGCTTTGTCTGTCAAAATTAAAGAGACAATGAATACAATTAGAAGTATAAAGAATGATTAGGAGTCAAGAATTTCTGGTTCACACATCCTAAGGAAGGGACTGATAGATTGGGTGCTGAAGCAAACACTTCCAAGAAGCACAATCCTGCCTGCTCAGGTCCTTGTGAGCTGCAGAGTCTCTAGTAAAATGCTTTGAAGATTGCTCCAGAGTGGGCCCTAATAGTCCTCAAGAATTTTCCAGATTATTCTTTCCTCTTGTTTCTTCCATGCTTTATCAATGTGCCCTTCTATTTTAGAGGGTGAGCCATGAACTCAGAGAAAGATTTGAACCACCAGCCACAGATTCAGATAAATAGATTTGTATTAATTCATTGCATAATTGGGACCATTTCATCTAATGAGGCATTTTGCTTAGATCATGCCAGATGACCCAGATGAATAAGAAATTGTTTCATCATTTGCTTAGGAGAGTAAATTTGATTGTGAACATACTTCCACCTTATCATACTTTTTCACTAAAGAAAAAGGCTTTATAGGCTGACCTGAAGGACACAATAATTTCAACTGAACTAACGTCCCAGTGAGATCTTCAGATGCCATTCCTGAGAAGTTAGTTTCAAGCAGCACAGGGGCAATCACTTCTCATATTAGACTGCTTTAACTCATGTCATTTTATGCAAGGAATGAAGTAAAATTGTTTATTTATTTTATAATTTCAGTGAACCTCAAGTACAGCACATAAGTTCACAGTAATCAGCCATACTGAAAGATTCCATAGACTGGTATACTATGGAAGTTAAAGTCAGAGAAAAAGATAAAAATCTAAGGAAAACATACATAGTACAATTAAATATTCTCATTCTCTGAAAAGAGACATAAAGGAAGGAAAAAGACTAAATATTAGGATTAAAAAGAACTGTGGATTAGAGAGGCTGTAGATAATGGAATGTATGTTCTTAGTTATGATGAAATAGACTATATATGAGCCTCCAATAATACAATACAACTATAAATACAGGTATGAATCTTAAATTTTTTGTCTGTGGGGGATTTATCCTAGCATTCCACAGATATCAAGACATGAGTCTGCACAAGTGTTAACAACATAGTGTTTGCCTCTAATCAATACACATCCTCAAGCATACTTTAAATCATTTTTTGGATCCCTCATGTTATCTAATACAATGTATATTTCATACAAATTGTCACTTTATTGTACTGGCTAGGAAATCGTGAAAGTTTAGTAAAGTCTGTGCATTCTAGTAGAGACACTTTTTCAAATATTTTGCACTTGAGGATTTTTCCTAAATACATAGTCATAAAAACACTAGCTATGGAGGGCTGACCATGTCAGACCTACAATATGGTTACATTTACCATAATCCTTGGTTAGAGCCAACTTACTACATTCGAGCCTATGCAAGCAGTATAAGTATGTGTTTGTTGAAGCTTGGCTGTGACTGCTGAAGTTATTAACTGAAAGGTATCATCCTGAGTAACGTGTAAGAGCAAAAATTCATTATGTAAAATGTGTTCTCTATCAAGAGAAAAGATTAAAACCTCCAGTTTCTTCAGGTAAAAAAGCACAATAACCATCTACATTCATGTACTCTGGATAGACACTGACATTTGCTTAAATGATGGCTCAGGAAGCAAATGCATATCAAGAGCTGATTTGGCAGAACCCAATCAACTTATGGTCACATCCTGATCATGCAACAGAAAGCACTATCAACAAGAAAACTTATGGTCACATCCTGATCATGCAACAGAAAGACTGTGGATGGTGGTAAATCAGATGATAACCACACTGTGTATGTTGAGAATGAAGACAGAGAAGTTACTGTACAGGGGGAAAACAGTGGTGCAGAGCTGGAAAGCAGTCCTTAACAATACACATTAGCACTCCTTAATCACGATCATTTTGTTCTTGTGTTTGGTCTTTGTCTTAGGGTTTTCCTGGAGGAACAGAAATAATACACGATGCGCAAATGTATAAGAAATTACAAAGTTGGCTTATGACGGTCAGCAGCAGAGTGGGATGAGGAAGCATGCAGAGGGCGTCTGCACCCCAGGTCTGAAGCTCACTGCAGCGATCTGTACCAGTTGGCAGATGAGTGTGAGACCGAAGGGATGGGAGGCTACTGAGTCTGTGATGGAAGCCAAGGTATGCAGTTCAAGCTGACTGGAAGACTGCAGTTCCTCTGAGGAAGGAACTTTCCTCAACCTCCTTATATGCACTTTTTGTGCTGCGTCATTCTGGGGTGGGCTCTCCCCTCCTCTCCCCATGGAGGGAGGAGAGGGGCCAAACCAGGGGAGGTGGTGGTGGAATGCAAGGCCCAGGTCCAGGTTGTTGAACAGCCCAGGTGATCCAGCTAAGGAGGAGACGGGTGAGAACTGGGGGAGGGGACACGAGGCCCAGACCCTGGGTGTTGAACCACTCAGGTGATCCAGCCAAGTTGACACAATGTGTCACCTACTACCGTCTTATAGGCACAGGCTGCATTGCCCAGTTTAGTTCAATAAGGTGATTTTTTTGAAAAAATTAAGATACAGAGGCATTATAGGCCCAATTTCCCAATTTTGATTAAGTGTCCTGTATCCTATGCCCTGTCGTGAAATGAACTTCAGTATTTTGGTCTTTTTCGATTAAACTCTCCAACGAGAGACAACTGGTAACTTATGGACACTAGATTAGTCTCATTCCACTCCTTTTCAAATACATCAGCAGCACAAATTTTGCTGTATTCATATAAAATATATATTAATATTTAACAGTTCTAATCTTTTCTCTTTGGATATTTATCTGAATTTTTAACTTTCAGAAACATTGAAGTTTCATATATGATACAATAATTAAGTAACTTTTTATATACTACAGAATCATACTATTGAGATGAAGAGATTAATTTATTTACTATCTACAATCACATAGCTCACTTTGAGAAACACTGTACTTTACTTCTTATTTCAGAAAATATGTATTGAACTGGTATAAACCATTTTGTTAGGGCTCAGTTGGAAGACATTGAAGATGGGTAAATATGTGGTCAAGTGTGAACAGGAGCTTAGAATGTAAGCAGCTGCACACAAGAGTGTGAATACAAATGGCATAGACTAAACACAGAGAGCATGGGGCAGCGCTGATTTGAAGCTCAGTGAAATGGTAACTCTTCTCCAGCTTGTTAAGCTTGAACTCTGCCTGTGAATATCTTGCGCTTTGCAAAGTGGTGTAGAAAACAAAGCTATCTGGAACAAATGCTGGTTGTCACTCCTGGCTCCTTGTCGGGGAGTGAAGATGTCACATCTGGGCACAAGCACTGCTACCGTGCTGCACAGGCTGCCCACCAGGATCATAAACTGAGACCAAATAAAGTTAGCAGAACACAGTTTAATGAAAGGAAGACACTTAATGTGTAAATAGGAGAAGGAAGGGAGAGGAAGGGAAAATATATAGTTAACATAATAAGAAACAATCAGGGCAGGGAGCTCTTGAAAGATGGGGGATGCACGAGTCCCTGGATCCTCACAATTTTTATAGGGGCTTGAGAGATCCTTCCACTTGAAGAACTTGCCATAAATGAATCGACTTCTGGGTACCTCTGGCTACAGTCCTTCTTTTCAAGTGCTCTATGTGCAGCTTCTTTTAGTGCTTGTTTTTGACATGTTTCTTAAAGCTTTATGCTTGGAGTGGGTGACTAGTTGGCTAATTGCCAAGGTTAGCTTCGTTAGGGGGGAATATCGATAATTTATGGCATTCTATAATGACCCTATGGTAAATATACACATGCAGAGGTGTGAGTACATACTGTCTTAAAGTTAGTTAGCCTTCTCTTTGCTTTTCCTATATTCCACTGGAAGAGAGGATAGATTATTGTTTATATTCTTGGCTTCCTTTGTGTCCTGCCTCTCAGCACTTTTTTGACCTCTTGGTACAAGTCCCAAAGTCATTTGGTGCCTTTCTTTACCTAGTTGTTCTCTCTGTCTCTACCCTAGTCCATGATCAGCTTTCTAGAAGAACTTCTCTAGAAAGGTTTGTATTAGACTGCTTCTAGGCAGGATTTGGGAGAAGACTTAGTGAAGCCCTACTCTATTTTTGTTTTTGTTCACTAATCCTTGTCCTATGGTAATGACAATTATTACTTAAATAACAGTTGTGAATGTCCTTTTTGTGTACAAGTATTTGGAACTTAGAGTCCTTTCTCAGCTCAGTTTTATGTCACCAACTTTAAATGTACTGCGAATGTATGAGGTTAAGGTTTCTCAGTGTATGTGACCTTTTATAGAAAGATCCATTGGGGCAAATGAAAGCTGAAGGTCCACAGCCAGTGAATGTGCCCAAATTCCAGGGCTCCACTGGGAAAACCCTCATTTCAGGCACCAAATAAATAGTCTGGCACAGTGGTTTCAACTAAAAATGAACAGCATATATACACTAAGGTGGAAAGTTTTAACTATTTGCACATATATATATATATATATATATATATATATATATATATATATATGTAGAGAGAGAAAGAGCACTTAATAAAAGTTTC
>PVKA01038128.1:0-20478 GCA_004027165.1 Ctenomys sociabilis | reverse complement strand
TGCCATGGGGAAAGTAGCTGCCAAGAAAGACTGAGCCCCTCTGTGGAATAAAGCTTTGCATAAAAAAAAGAAAATGGAGGGGGCAATTGAAATGAATAGACACATCTCAGAAGCAGAACAGCCAGCCAATAATTTATGAAAAAACTGTTCCCTATCACTAACCATTAAAGAAATGCAAAATAAAACATTCAGAGTCTATCTTACTCTATAAAAAATGCCCACCATCAAGAAATCAATGCTGGCAAGGCTGCAGGGAAAAAGGAACCCTTCTCCAATAGAAATTTCATTCAACCCAATACTTCACCTTTCAAGCACCTTCTGAAAAGAGTTAAAGACATCATATTACACTGATATACATTATTTATGTTTACAGCACTAAAAGTTATAACAGCTAAATTTTAGAAGCATCTTATTTGTCTATTAACAGATGAACAGATAAAGCAAATGTAGTGTTTATAATCAGGGAATACTACTCTACCATGAAGAATAAACAAGCCATTTGAAGAAAAATTGGTATGCTTTATGACCATAATATTAAGTCAAAGGCCAGCCAAATAGCTCAGCAGATTAAAGCGTCTGCAAGCAGGCACAGGCGCCAAGGTTCAATCCCTGGGCCTGCTGTGCTGCCCCGCCCCTGGGGCATACTGAGAAGGCAAATGAGACTGGGCTGATGGTGTGCCTGTAATCCCAGCTCTTGGGAGACTGTAAACAGGCAGATCACTACAAGTTTGATCTGGTAGTGAGACCCTGAACACCATGTAACCCTTCCCTAAAAAAATTAAAAAAAAAAAATAATAATAATATTAAGTCAAGTAAATCAGACACAGGTTAAATAATGCATGGTTTCTCTTACATGAGAAACCCAAACTATAAATAAATCAAAAAACAAAATAAAATGTAAATAATAGGAATTAGAGATGCTTTTCAAAAGGGAAGGAGAGCAAAGCATGGGGAGAAGAAGGTGGGTGGGAGATGAGGGAAAAGGGATAAAAAAGAATTAAGTTGTGGTATTCACATGAACCAATCCCTTGAGGAATATAATCATTATGTGCTGCAAATATGTACAAATAAAAATGTATAAATAAAAATTCTAAAGTTGAGGTTGTCACCTCAAAAAGAAAGGGCATGAAACTTTTTCTAAGGCATCTTCATTTTTAGACATGGACGGCTCCAGGAAAATGTATAGCTCTATGTACCATCTTTATCCTCATAAACTGAAAAAGATCAGTTACCGGTGAAAAATTATCAATCAGCCAATAATTCATTGATAAAATGTAAAAAAGAATTAAGAGATCAGTTTAACATTTAAAACTGTACATTAATGGTCTTAGTAACAACAGTGGTCTATAAGTGGAATTTTTACATTAAATATATATTTTGTTTAGTGATAGTTGTAATGAAACTTAATCTATCATTCTTTTAATCTGGACTGTCATACAGCATGTCTCAGAGCTTCTGGGTTTCTCAGCAATCTGGAACCCAAAGTCACACATGAGCATCAGCAGGGAAGAAGGTCGGCTCACCTACACAACAAGAAGCCTACCCTCCAGTCACTATAAGCCACATTAACCATCGACTGTGAGAAGGTAAGGGCAACAAAAACCCAGCCTGAGAAATATTCTCCAGATCTTTAAAAATAGTCGATTGTTGCTGGGGAAAGAAGAATAAGCACTTCCCTGGCAAGCGCAAGGGCCTGAGTTCAATCCCTGGTTCTGCCAAAAAAATAGTCAATTGTTACCACCCAGCCTGGAAAATCTAACATCTTAATTATATATAATTTCTAAAGGAAAAGATGTTTCTTTTTAAAAAACAAAAATTTCATCTACAAAGATGAAATTCTCATAGATGTTGAATTTAAGGATTACTATGATTTACCTTGTTACTTCTTTTCACAGAGTAGAAAATACGCGTTTTGTACATGCTATTTGAATCTTCAAAAATATTTACACACTTACCTAAAATATTGGCACCTGGCTGCTAAAATTACCCGGTGGGCAGGAAAACGTTTCTTTTCCACAACAAATGTGACATCGCCATATTCTTCTCCAATCAGCAAGGCACCAATATGTTCAGACAAAATGTGCACATGATCAATCTCCCCCACTGCAGTAAGGGGCCTAAGAGGGTGGCTGTTACTCATCTTGTCAATCGGTAGTCGCTGATCTGTTATAAAAAGGGGAACAGAATTAGCAGGGCAAGGAGAGTACACTTAGCTGTGTTCATGATAAGTGATTCTCTTCAAGTAAAACTTTAAAGTGCTTTTTAAGAAACTCAAGAGAGAGAGAATGAGTCATCAATGATCTCTTTATGAACTCATTTAGCCTAGGAAACAACCCACTTCCATCAACTCACTGCCTTCACACCTCATCACACCAGAAAAGCGAAACTGCCAGGTTCTGAAACACTGACAGCACTTGGAGCTATTGCAGTCTGGAAAACTAAAGTCAATAAGGACTGTGGTTTGTTGTTGTTTGTTTGGGGAGTCTTGGAGATTGAACCCAGAGTTTTTGCACTAAGCTGCACATTCTGCTCTTTTTTTAAAAAAATTTTAGAGACAGGGTCTCAGAAAGTTGGTAAGAGCAAGGCTCAAAGTTGTGATCCTCCTGCCTCAGCCTCCCAAAGCACTGGGAGTACAGGCATACACCACCAAGCCTGAAAATGTTGGTTTTTGGGTCAGGGAGATAGGTTCAGCAGCTTAAGCGCCTGCTTGGCAAGCACAAGGTCCTGAGTTGGATCACTGGTAATGCCCTAAGAAAAAAAGATTTATTTAATCAGGCTCGGTACAACTATGCCCAGAAAACCATTGAGGCACAGAGCTAGGCCTAAGTTACAAACAGAATAAAATAAGATTTCATATAAGGGATTTAGTCTGGCCAGGGAGATAGCTCAGCAGCATAAGCACACAGCATAAGCACCTGCATGGCAAGCACAAGGTTCTGAGTTCGATTCCCAGTACCAGAGAGAGAGAGAGAGAGAATTAGTTTAGACTCAAAGCATCTTAAATATTTTATAAAAGTAATCTGGAACAACAAAAGTAATGACATTTCTTAATAGATATTTACAGTAGCAGCCTAAGAGCCTCTCAAATAAAGAACAACCCTGGCATTTTTCTCAAGGCTGTTTAACTTCCATGCCAAACGTGGCTCTGATGATCAGGCTGCCAGTGTGCACTAGAACGTTTTACTTTTTTTTTTTTTTTTTTGGTGGAACCGGGGATTGAACTCAGGCCCTTGTGCTTGCCAGGGAAGCGCTTATTCCACTAAGCCATCTCCCTAGCCCACATTTTACTTCTTTAGAGGCACTTCCTTGATTTTCTACAAAAGTAACTGAAAAATAAAAGGACTAAAATTGGTTAATGGATTTGCATGTTAGAAAGGGGAGTTATTTTAGAAAGCCAAAAACACTTTTATTTGTAGATCCCTAATGTATTTGTAGGTTCTGCTTTTCCAGGTGTAAGCGACCAGCAGTTAAGTGAGTGCCTTCATCACATTCAGTGCCCCAGGAAAGATAGCCTTTAGCTGAGGTAAGCCCCCACCCCTGTACTGCACCACACTCTAAGAAAACTGAGCCAGCAGCCTCCTCTCCGCTTGCCCTTCACTCCTCCTCAAACTATACCTGGATCCTCATCAAAAGGTTCACCAGCAATTCATCTTTCAGCTTCTATATCCAGACCTATCATTAGCAAGGTATATAAAAAATAGTCCCTCTCCTCCAACTATGGTGAAGATCCTCACAAAGTTCCTTGGCTACCTACTATCACATACCCGGCCTCAGCAGAGGGACCACCAACCAGCAAGGACTGTGATCCAGGAGAAATGGGGGGTGAGTTGGGCAAGGAGATGCCCATCCCAGGAATGTGAGCAAATTCCTGGTTCCCATGATAGAGGCCAACTGTCTTTGGAGTCACAGCAAATCCATCTCCCATCAGTGCAGACTCTACTTAAAAACCCTCAAAACAAATATATTATCTCCAGTCACTTGTGCATAGAAGACTACCTTCAGTTTAACAGGTGTATGTATGTTTAACACAAGAACCTAACACAGGCACAGGCACTCTTTCTGCAAAGGGTCAGATAGTAACTACCTTAGGCTCTGACCACTATACCACCTTTGTCACAACAGTTTAGCTCTGCCACAGTGCCTAAGAGCAGCCACAGGAACTAAGTAACTAAGTAATAAACAAACATGGCTATTTTCAAATGAAACTTACATTATCGTCTACTATTTCAATCATGATGCATGGCTCTTGGCACACTTTCCTTGGCTGAAAGGATGCAGTGCGTATGTCATAGATATATTCTCTGGCATAATATTCTCTTAATATTTTATCTAGGTCACAGCTGAGGCTCAAATCATTGACTAAATGAATCTTGCTGAACAAAGATTGATTTTTGGTTAACTAGCTTAGAAGAAAAATTTATAATTCAGCTCACTTATAAACATTAATATTACACATGTAAATATTTTTCTTAATAGGTTCTCTAAATCTTTACTCTCAATATATATATAATTTCATTTTGCTAAATTTACATTTTAATTATGTTTTTCCAAATGAAGACATAAAAAGAACATTGCTGGGTACAGAAAATAGCCACTTATTATGGAATAAAAACAATTTTTATTGGCATACAGAAATAATTTTAATTAGACTAGTGATTCTCAACAAGCTTTCCACACACTGGAACCACATGGGGAGATTTTAAAAAGGAAAAAGAGATGCTTGAGTCCTACTCATCAGAGATTTTTATTTAATTCATCTGGAATGGAGCCCAGGCGCTGGAATCACCATTCTGAAGTGATTCCAGTGAGCAACCTGAAAAAAGCCAGTGATTCAGATTGCTACTGCAGTAGGTACCTATGTAGCTCAGAAGTGGCTTTTCCCTAAGGCTCTGTGTGTGGAAGACTTGGGCCAGGGGCGGCTGGTATAGGAGCCAGCATATAACCTTTAAGAGGTGAAGCTTCACGGGAAGTCCTTAGGTCACTAAGGAAGCTCAACAGAAAGGATTAAGGCAGTTCTCACAGAACTTGGTAATTTTTGGTGGTTCTTACTACAAAAGGAGCAAGACTGACTCAATCACCTCCCTGGCTTCCCATTTCAAAGTGTCACTTCTTATTCCTGCACATTTCTACCATTATAACACCACTGACTATGAGGTCCTGGGACAAAGCCAGTGCCACGCCTGGAACCCCCAAAACTATATGCTAAATCAACCTCTTTCTTTATAAAGTTAGCCCACTTGAGGTATTTAATCATGGTAGCACAATGCTGACTAATACAGTTCACATTCCTTTGAGATGCAAGTTCAAAAAAAAAAATCCACTGAGAAAATTAATTGTCTATTCTTAATATTATTGTAAAGAGTCAAATGGTGCTAACAAAGTTATCGATACCACAGCTTATATATAGAATAGTTTGTATGGCACAATCTTTTACAAAAAAAGACCAAGAGATGGGAGAAGGTAGGAAGCAACAAAGGGAGAAAGGGTTAAAAAAAATGTTAGGACATGTAATGTACATGTACTAACTCCTCACAATGAATGTAACCATTATTTACTGCAAACGTGGACTAACATAAAAAAACAAAAGTATGTGTTAAAATCCTCAGCATTCCATGCCAGCCCAGCCCCTGGGGCACTCTGAGCGATTGAGAATGGGTATGGTGGCACCCACCTATAATGCCAGCACTTGGGAGGTTGAAAACAGGAGGACCACTATGAGTTCAAGCTGTGTAGTAAGATCCTGTAGACCCTGTACTAAATACATAAAAAAGGTGTATGTTAGGAATCATATGCTAATAAGTTAAATTTTAAATAACCAATTTATTGGAAAAAGACTTAAAATTCATGGAGTAAAACTGTGTAATGACTTTCTTCAGCTTTGTAAATTATTCTGCCATTAATTATGTATGTGACTTCTGACTAACTTCCACAAGAGTATTTCCACAATTGTAACAACAAGGCTGTAGTCCAATGATGGTGAACCCTTTAGAGACCAAGTGCCCAAATGCAACCCAAAACCCACTTTCTTATCACAAACTTCCAAGGATGCAATTAAATATTTTGAATATCTGATGCTCAATGACTTGGCTTGTGTGCTGACAAAGAGGGGTCTGGGTGCCTGCTACAGTACACATGCCACAGGTCTGCCACCACTGTATAGCTGATAAGTATTTTTTCAAATTACATTTCATAGCTCTACCACACTGTCTTTTAGTATTTGTTTTTGAGAACCGGAAGCAACATGTAGACCTATTCCCTTTCGCAGCCATTGCTGGAACTTCAGCCAAAATACAATTCTATCCTTTTGTGACTTTGAACCAAAGCAAAAACTGTAAAAGGCATTTCAATGCCCCTTCCCACATTCACAGGAAAATTATGCCTTCCCCTTTTCCAAAGAGCTGAGACAGAAATACAATGTTCTCTCTATACCCATCCAAAAAGAGGATGAAGTTCAGGTTGTGAGAGAGCACTATAAAGGTCAGCAGGTCAGCAAAGCAGTCCAGGCTTACAGGATCAGGTCATCTACATTGAACAGGTGCAGTGGGAAAAGGCAAATGGCACAGCTGTCCACGTGGGTGTTCACCCCAGGAAGGTGGTTACCACCAGGCTAACACTAGACAAAGACCACAAAAAGACCCTGAACAGAAAGCTAGGTCTTGCCAAGGAGGAAAGGAAAAGGGCAAATACAGGGAAGAAGCGATTGAGAAGATGCAGGAATAAAACCCTCTTCTTGCAGTTTTTAATTAAAAACTGCTAAATGGAAAAAAAAAAAATTGGTTTTGGTCTTTCCTTCATAGAAAATCAAGATATTTCAGCTATAAAACAAAAATATAACATGTAAAATCAAAGTTTATGAAGAGGATTGGAAGTTCTTAAAATGTTTATACAAATGCATGATTACTGGGGCTGACAAACCCAGGGTGGCTATCTTCTATGCCTTTTGACACATGCCACCTCCCCTCTCAAAATTAGATTCCATTTTATTTACCCTTAAGACTGGGATAGTTATTGTTATCTATGTTTTGCAGTACTGGGACTCAAACCCAGCACATCAAGCATGCTAGGCAAGTACTCTACTACCAAACGACATTTCCAAGGGGCCAGGGAGATGGCTCAGTAAAATAAGCACTTCCCTGGCAAGTGCAAGGGCCTGAGTTCAATCCCCGGTTCTGCCAAAAAAAAAAAAACCCTACATTTCCAGTCCTTTTTAACTCCCCAGTAGCTAAGAACACAGGAATGAGCCACAGCATCCAACCGAAGTGAGGTTTTGAGACAGTAGGCAGTTAGCTAGACATGAACTAGAGCTAGAAGAATAGCAGTTAAGCCTAAGAGGTAAAACCTCAAATAGACAATGGGCTAAGCTTCTTGACTGCAACTGAACTCTCAAAGTTCCCTGAGGAGGGTTCAGGGAACCCTTCTAGGACCCCCACTTACAATCATGAGTCTAAGGTCCACATGTGTACACCTAAGGGACTCAAGCTCCCATTTGGCTGGATTCCCCCTCTGTGACCCAAACAGAGTTAGTTTATAACTCTCCCAAGTATACTGTGCTAGTCCTAAGAACCAAGACACAACACAATATAGACACACCCAGCTCTTCACCTAGGCAGAAGCCTAAATCTAGCAACATTTTCAGTCCTAAGCTTTAGGAAAAGTTGGCAGTCTTTCCTTTTGCACTGCTGGGAACCCTGAGTTACTCTATTGGAAAGGCTACATGGAAAGTGAGAGGCTCTAAGGTGGCCAGAGGAGAACCAAAGAATTCAAATGAAATGAAAACCAACACCTGATACATGAGCCCTGTCAAGTCCTTCCAGCTTGCTGTCATCCGATCTACTCTAGCTGAAGGGGTAGGAGATGCTCTATATCAAGCAGACATCAGGTGGAAGCATATTTTTTTACATTATCATATGAAAAGTTCATTCACTTTATAAATTTTATAATTGTTAGAAATTTCAAATTAATATATAGGGCTTAGAGTCACCTCTCACATATATGAGGGGAAGAACAAAACTCCAAGGTACAGTATACAGTATTATGAAAGAATACAATTGAAGTTAGGCTTTGGTACTCATGCATTTAAAACACTAAAGCTGCCACAGGTCAGGCTCTGTACCAAAAGCTAGGAAGATACCCTGAATAAGTCAGATGGAGTCCACTCTACCAAAACCTCTAGTACAGAACAGCATCTTCCATGAGATGCTGAAAATGTCATGAAAATATAACTCATTTTACTTTTCTTTTTTCATACATTTAGTATAGGTTCAATAGGGTCTCACTGCACAGATCAGACTTATAGTGATCCTTGCTGTTTTTCAGCCTCCCAAATGCTGGGATTAGAGGAATACTACCACACCCAGTCTCAACCTCCATCTCAGTGCTCTCCAGAGGCAGAGACAGCACAGCAGACCCAGGATCAAACCTCCGACGCCTACAACTGCCTAAGCAAGTGCTTTAAACCGCAGAGGTATCTGGCCAGCCCTATACCTCATTTTAATATTTTATTTTATTTTTGGTGCTAGCTTTGGACCCCAGTGCCTTCACACTAAGCTGCATTCTCAGTTTTGGTTGGTTGGTTGGGTTTGCTGTTGTTATCTTAGGGGATGTCTGTTTCAGTTTTTGAGACTCAATCTTACTAAGTTTCCAGGATGGGGTCAAACTTGTGATCCTCCACCTCAGCCTTTCTAAGTGCTGGAATTACAGCTATACACCCCCATACCCAGCAAACTGTATTTAAATTATGACACAACCTACAATGAGAAGCTGTGATCACCTCCCAATTTAATGTCATGTTTCTCAACCCTTTCACTGACAGTACAAATTATTTGGTTAAAAAGGTTGTTGGTGTGAGGAAAGAACTTCAGTTTCTATAAAAAAGAAAAGTTTTGAGACCTATCCAATTGCTTTGAAGATGAAAATTCTATAGATTCTACACCAAGAGTCCCTAGACCACCCCTGACTCCAATGATCATTAGAATGGCTCACAGGGCTCAGGATATGAAGTATCCTTGATGTTCGGGGGGAATTCAGCTTGTGAAGTGGACCTTCTTTGGCTTGCTTTTCTGTGGATTTTGTCTCACCTGTTTTTTTCATATTTTTTATTCGCTGATTTTTCTTTGTATACTTTAACCACAATAAGTCACAGCCATGAATATATAAGATGTGATTTAAAAAATTCCATAAATGTTTAAACTTTAAGAACAAATTAGAAAGGGCTGGCGAGAAAGCTCAGTGGACTAAGGCACCTGCTTGGCCACAGGGACCTTAGTTTGATCCCCAGCAAACTATAATCTTCTTGTTTGATCAAAACACAAGAGAATGTTTAAAATTTTTTAAAACTTCCTCAAAACACTCCCCTCAATGCAAACACATTTATCATTCTTGCAATTTTCTGAAACAATTTGGTAGGTCCCCTTTTGTGAGTGTCTCTATAAGGTATGATCAGAAAGTACAGTGAATGCTGCAACTGAGTACCATCCAGTCCAACATGAGCTCATAAAAACAGTACAGTGCACCCTCATCCACTGCACTGTGCAAATTCTGGCTCTTCCCCAAAGTGAAAGTGACCATGAAAGTTATGTGTTCTGAATCTATTTAAGACATCAAGGCATCATAACATTGCAACTAACGACACAAAGGCAGAACTACTTTGGGAAGCAGCAAGAATGTTGGGATGAGTGTGTTCAAGGAAACTGGTTTTTTTTTTTTTTAAAAGGTTAAAGGCAATGTGGTCTTCTATAAGTTTGTCTGTTTAATGGATTTAGTTGTTGCAGGGTCTCACTACACAGTTTGGACTTGTGGTGATCCTTCTGTTTTCAGCCTCCCCAGTGCTGGGATTACAGGTATACACCATTATGCCCTGACTCTGGCCCATTCAGCCCACGCATGTAGTGTTGGGGATCAAACCATGGTCCCTGCACTTGCCTAAGCAGCGCTTTAGTCCACTGAGCTATCTCACTGGCCCTCTAAAATAAGCTTTTAAGGGCCCGGGGAGATAGCTCAGTGGATTAAGTGCTTCCCTGGCAGGCGCAAGGGCCTGAGTTCAATCCCTGGTTCTGCAAAAAAAAAAAAAAAAAAAAAAGTTTAAAAAAAAATGTTTTAAAGTTTTTAAAATTTAAACATTCACGGTATTTTTTTATCACATCTTATGTATTCATGGCTGTAACTTAGTGTGGCAAAAGTATACAAAGAAAAATCAGCAAATGAAAAATATAAAAAAAAAGGTAAGACAAAATCCAGAAAAGCAAGCCAAAGAAGGTCTATTCCACAAGCTGAATTCCCCCAGCATCAAGTTTTGACAGCTCACATAGAATGCACCCACACACACACCATGAAGCCTGTCAAAAGACTCAATGCTCAGAATGTTTAATAGGGCTTTCTATGCAGGTAACCCCAGTATGGAACAGATCCAAATTTCAGATTCTTAGAAGGAAAGCATGTTATCAGCATCAATCACATTCGCTGCTATACAGCTTAGCCACAGTTAGCCCCTTCAGTCAGTGGGAGCAACCCCTCAAACCCTCAACTCCCTTATGCCAGAGAGGACCTAATAATGTTAGCAAAACCAACAACAACAGAGTCTAGCTATCTAATGTGCATATCTAATACACTTGTTTGGGTAAGAGCAAAGGATCCTTAAAAACTAGTAATATTAACATATTCTACCTACCAAATGTGTTCCTAAATCCTAGCCTCTCATGCCAAATCCAATGTTGTGGACAGGATTCTTCAAAATTTTAGGGCCATTCCAATGTTATTTATATTGTTTATCTTAGGAAGTCAATATTGCTTTTTTATTTTATTTTCCATAATTTTATTGAAGAGCAAATAGCAATGAGACAGTTTCAAATCAAATTATTAGAACAGATTCAATAATTAATACATTGCATATTGTTTTCGTAGTGGTTTTTTGTTGTACAAGGTACATACAAGATACTCTTATTTACAAACACTATTAGAGCACATGCCTCTATTCAACGAATTAAGAGAATGTAGCTGTGTACCTATCTTTTTTTTGTAAAAAAAAAAAAAAAAGTGCAGTTTCAATAATTAATACTTTTTACATTGTTATCTTCCTACTGGTTATCCATAGTACAAAAAGCAGACAGGATATCCTTTCCAAACACTATTAGTGAAACTCTTTCTTCTCATAGAATGACGCAGAAGTACTGCATATTTATCCTAACTGTACTATTTATACAAACACAGAATGGTCCTTCCTTTGTATCCCCTTTTTTTTGGTTAGTCCTGTCAGAAATGGGTATTCTATTGTCATTCAATTATTATAAGTGCTGGAGGGTTGGGGAGATGGCTCAGTAGAATAAGCACTTCCCTGGCAAGCGCAAGGGCCTGAGTTCAATCCCCAGTTCCGCCAAAAAAATTGTAAGTGTTGAATTCAGTGAAACAATCCAACACAGTCCAGCAGTTGCTGATTAGAGCCATTTACAGGTCAGCATATTATTATGGCTTTATTTTATATACCTCGTTTTTATATTTTTCTGCTGGATGGTTAAGACCGAGATAAAGCAAGACCTATATAACAAAAAATGTAATTTTTGTATCTGATGAGGTCAGTCAAGTCCCCTCAGGGTTTATCCTGTAACCCTGTCCCTCCCTTTGTAGATCCTTGTCAATGTCAGCCATGTGGATGAGTCATGGCCATTGCTTGACCGATTTGTTCTCTGTGAGCCTGAGAGAAAGTTTTCTATCCATGTGACTCTCCTTAGGCACACTATAGATCATCAATCACATTCTTCTATAGCTCCATAATTTCCTTGATCAGAAAATTTGGGGCACAACTGAGTTCCACAATGTTACAGTACAGGTTCTCCTATATCCTGGGTCTTCACTGGCTTTGAAAGGCTAGGGCCAAAATGTTGGTGGACCTTGCAGCCCTTCCATTTTTCCAATTTTTGATCTGAAAACTTAGGTTGTTAACCATCCAGAAGAAAAGCTAATTATTACCCTGCAACATATGCAGTTCAGTTTACCCTAACTATCTGTCCAAATTCCTTTTAGTTGTTCTTAAGCATATTTGTATTTCTTCTTTTGATTTCTTAAACTAGGGACACTACATGATATTTGCACATGTGGATCTGGTTTATTTCACTTATGAGTGTATATATATATATATATATATATATATATATATATATATATATATATATAAATGCTATAAGTGTATCCGTTTTTACAGCTGAGTAATACTCCATTGTATAAAAATAACACATCTTTTTCAACCATTCCTCATGTGACAGGCATCTTGGCTGTTTCCAAGATCTGGCTATCACCAATTGTGCTGCTATAAACATAGGTACTCATATATCACTATGATATGATGTTTTTAGTTCCTCCGGGAAAATTTCCCAGTAGGGGGATAGCCGGCTTGAATGGGATTTCCAGTCCTACTTTTGTGAGGAGTCTCGACACTGATCTCGACAATGGTTGCACCAGTCTATATTCACACCAGCAGCAAGGAATGTTCCCTTTTCCCCACATCCTCTCCAATGTTTGTTGTTGCTTGATTTGTTTATGACAGCCATTCCCTCTGGAGCGAGATGGTATCTTAGTGTTTTTTTAACTTGCATTTCACAGATGGCTAGTGATGTGGAGCATTCTTTCATATATTTATTCACTTGTTTAGTTTTATCCTCGGAGAAGTGTATATTCACCTCAGATGCCCATTTCTGGATTGGGTCTTTAAATTTGAGGGCCCTAATGTATTTTAGGTCTTTATAAATTCTAGAGAGCAGACATTTGAGTGCTTATTAGTTAAGATATTTTCAAAATTTGTGAGTTGTCTTTTCACTTTGTTGATAATTTCTTTTCACATGCAAAACCTTCTCAACAAGAGTTGGTTCTAGTTGTTAATTCTTTCAAGTGTTTCCCGTGCAAACACATGTTTGTTCATGAACTCTTTGCCTATTCCTATATCTTCAAGAGTTTCTCCTACCTTCTCCTCCAGGAGAAATGTTTTTGTTTTAATGTTTTTGTTTTAATGTTTAGATCTTTATTACATTTTGACTTTAGCTTAGTGCATGGTGATAGACTTCGGTCAAGTTTTAGTTTTCAGCATGTAGACAGCCAGTTGTTCCAGCAACATTTGTTAAAGAGGCTATCTTTTTCCAGTAAGCGAGTCCGGCCCCTTTGTCAAAGATCAGGTGGCTGAGTGTGTTTGCAGAGGCCTTTGGTCTTCAAATCTATTCCACTGATCCTCAGGTCTATTTCATTGCCAATACCATGCTGATTTTATCACAGTGGCTTTGTAGTATAATTTCAAGTCAGAAATTGTGATGTCTCCTGCCTTGTCTTTGTTGGCCAGGATTGTGCCTTTGCTATTCTAGGTCTTTTCTGGTTCTAAATAAATTTTAGGAATGATTTCTCTAGGTTGGAGATGCAGCATTAGGGTGTTTATTTGTTCCCATTCTGTTTTCCTAATGTGTGAGTTCATAGCTATGATAGTCCCTCTAAGAACTGCTTTCATCACATCCCATAAATTCTGATAAGCTGTGGTTGAATTTTCATTGAATTGCAGATATTGATGAATTTCTTGTTAATTTCCTTGTTAATTTTATGTTGGTGGTAGTTTGATAGGGATTGCATTAAATCTGTACACTGATTTTGGGAGTATGGCCATCTTCTCAATGTTGGTTCTTCCTACCCAGGAGCAGGGAATATCTTTCCATTTTCTGAAATCCTCTACGATCTCTTTTTTCAGAGTACTGTAATTTTCCATGAAAAGATCTCTGACTTCTTTGGATACGTGAATTTCAAGGTATTTCATCTTCCACAGTGCTATTGTAAAAGGTATTGTTTCTATAGTTTCCCTCTCAATGTGTTTGTTATCTGTGTAGAGGAATGCTATTGACTTTTGAGTACTGACTTTGTGTCCTGGTATGCTACTGAATTTGTGTATCACTTCTAGTAGCTTCTTGGAGTTTTTTGCATCTTCCAAATAAAGTATCATGTCATCTGCAAATAGTGATAATTTAACTTTTTCTCTTATTACTTTTATTTCCTCCTCTCATCTAATGACTCTAGCTAATGATTCCAAAACTATATTGAATAGAAGGGGTGATAGAGAACATCCTTGTCTTGTACCAGATCTGAGAGTAAAAGATTTCAGTTATTCGCTGTTTAGAATTATATTGGTCTTTGGATTGTCATAGATGGCTTTTATCAAATTGAAGTAGAAGCGTTCTATCCAATTTTCTGTAGGACTTTGAACATGAATGAGTGTTGGACTTTGTCAAAAGCTTTTTCTGCATCAATTGAGATGATCATGTGGTTTTTAGATTTCAGTCTATTAGTATAGTGTATTACATTTATGGATTTTCAAATATTGACCCATCCTTGCATCCCTGGGATGACTCTGACCTTGTCATATTGTATAATCTTCTTGATAATTTGCTGTATTCTACTTGCTAGGATTTCATTGAGGATTTTTGCATCTATGTTCATGAGGAAGATTGGCCTGTAATTCTCTTTTTTTAGTTGTGTCTTTCCCTAGTTTTGGAATCAGTATAATAATTGCCTCCAGAAATGATTTCGGGAGGACTGCTTCCTTTTCAATTTCATTGAAGAGTTTGAGGAGTGTAAGGATTATATCTTCTATAAATTTCTTGTAGAATTCAGCTGTGAATCCATCAGGACCTGAACTTTTTTCTGTTGGCAGGCTTTTTATTACATTTCACATTTTGTTGGCTGTTATTGGGTTATTGAGAATTGTTATATCTTCTTGATTCAGTTTTGGTAATTTGTACCTTTTGAGGAATCTGTCCATTTCGTCTGTGTCTTCCATTCTGTGAGCGTAAAGATCCTCAAAGTAGCTACTGATAATCTTCTGAACTTTCACTGGGTCTGTGGTGATTTCACCCTTTTCATTCCTTATTGCTTCTTTTTGAATTTTTCTTTCCTCTTTTTGATGAGGTTAGCTAGCGGGTTATCCATTTTTTATTTAGTCTTTCAAAGAATCAGGTTTTTGATTCTTTAATTCTTTGAACTGTTTTGTTCATCTCAATTGAATTAATTTCTGCTCTAATCTTTGATTTCTTCCCATCCTTGGGCTCTGGGTTTGGTTTGCTCTTCCTTTTCTGGATGGCAGAGGTGCAGCATTAGGGTGTTTATTTGTTCCCATTCTGTTTTCTTAATGTGTGAGTTCATAGCAATGATAGTCCCTCTAAGAACTGCTTTCATCACATCCCATAAATTCTGATAAGCTGTGGTTGAATTTTCATTGAATTGTAGATATTGTTGAATTTCTTATTAATTTCCTCTGTGACCCATTGATTGCTGAGTCGGGTGTTGTATAATTTTCATGTATTTAGCAGGTTTTTCTGGTTTCTTTTGTCATTTAGTTCCAGTTTAATTGCACTGTGGTCAGATAATATGCATGCCATAATTTCTGTTTTCTTGCATATACTTAAGTATGACCTATGGACTAGTATGTGGTCTATTTTAGAAAATGACCCATGCATAGCTGAAAAAAAATTCAGCTGTGGTTGGATGGCACACTCTGTATATGTCGACCAGGTCCATTTTTTCCAACCTCTGATTCACTTCTGCCACTTCTTGTCTAATTTTTTGTCTGGCTGACCTATCTTTTTGAGATAATGGGGTATTAAGGTCTCCTGTTCAGGTTGTGGTCTTGGATATTAGATTTTTCATGCCTATTAAGATTTGTCTTATATAGTTGGGTGCTCCTGTGTTTAGTGCATAGATATTTATGAGTGTCACCTCTTCTTCTTGAATTTTTTCCCCTAACCAATATATAGTGGCCTTCTTTGTATCATTTGATCATTCTTGGTTTGAAGTTGAGACTGTCTAAGAACAGCATTGCTAGTCCTGCTTTTTTCTGAGGTGCTGGGGCATGTAGTATTGTTTTCCATCCTTTGACTTTCAGCCTATGAATATCTTTTTGAGTTAAGTATGTTTCTTGTATACAGCATATTGCGGGGTTTTGTTTTCTAATCCACTGTGCCAGGCGATTTCTCTTAATTGGTGAATTGAGTCCATTTACACTGATGGTTATAACTGAAATGTGTTGACTTATGATTGCCATGTTATTTATCTGCTGTTGTTTATTCCTTTTTTGTCCTGTATTTAATTGTTTGCCCTATTGAGTGGATTCCTTCCATTCTAATACATGGAGTTCTGGTCACTGTGGTCCATCTCTAGAACATCTTTCAGTAGCCTGTGTAGGGATGGCTTTGTCATCATGAAATTCTTTAGTTGTTCTTTGTCATGGAAATATTTCACTTCTCCATCAAACTTGAAAGAGTTCTGCAGGGTATAGTAGTCTGGGTTGAAATTTGTTTTCATAGAGGACTTGAAGTACTCTGCTCCATGCTCTCCTTGCCTTCATGGTTTGTGCTGAGAAGTTGGCTGTAATTTTCATGGGTTTTCTTTTGAATGTGATCTGCTTCTTTTTTCTAGCAGCTTTCAGTATATTATTCTTGTGTTGGATTTCTGGAATCTTGACTACTATATGTCTTGGTGTGTTTTTAGTTGGGTTGAAGTTATTTGGCATTCTGTATGCTTCAGTTACCTGAATGCTAGATTGTTTCCTCATATTTGGGAAATTTTCTGCTATTATTTCTGCCCATATTTTTTATATCATTTTTATTGACTCCATCCTTCTCATTGATGCCTATTACTCTCACATTGTTCATCTTTGCATTGTCTTGCAGATGATGGATAATTTTTTTCCTGCAACCTAGTTGTTTTTAAGAGATCTTTTCTCACCTTTTCACTAGCTGCACCAGCGTCTTCAAAATCTGAAACTGTCTTTGCTTTCACTCAAATGGTTTTGTAGACTCATGATTGAGATTTTTAAGTTCTTCTATATCTCTTTGACTCTGCTTCATACAATGTATTTTTTTCCTGTATTGCTCATTCAAGAAATCCATCAGTTTTCTAATCTCCTCTATTTTTTTTTATCAATGTCTTCTTTAGAGGTAGCTATTAATTCTTTTACTGCAGAGTTTTTTCCAAATTGGGTTTCCTCCATATACTACCATATTTGATTCTTTACTTCAGACGCTATGATTTCAAACATTTTTTTTATTTCAGAAATTATTTCTGCTCCAAGTTCCTTTTTTCCTTTAGGCTGTTGTTTCTTTGCTTGTGACGCTGTTAATTCATATGTTTCAGCTGAACTATTCTTTTCTGCACGTGTTCTAGGTGGGCATTGGGTTTCCCCTATACATTTCTGAATTTAATTCATTACTTCAGATGCTATCCAAGAATTTCTTTTTTTATTTCAGGTGTTAATTCTGGTCTGAGTTCCTCTATACCTTTCTTCTTTTGTTTCTTTGCTTCCAACTCTGTTAATTCATTCATTTCAGCTGAGCTCATGTCCTCTGCACTAATCATGGGTGGGCTCGAGGCCTGAGATTGCATTTTGCTCCTTGTCTTTGTCATTTTATATAGCACTGACCTCTGACCTTGGTGTAGAGCTTTGGTGCAGTCATGAGATTCGCGTGCCGATCTATTAAGGTTGAGTTTATCCAGTTATGCTTGGCCTGGGTCTAGCTGTTGTGTTCTGCTCCCTGTTGCTGCACCCCTTCTCGCACAACTGTGAGCCTGTGGTTCCCCGCTGTTGTGCCCCTGGTCCAGGGAGCACCGGGGAATGCCGAAGCTCTCCCACACACTCACCGGGCCGTGCTTGGCTGGATCAGGGGCCAGAAGAGTCACAAAACTTCGCACTCACTCAGCGGGCTTGAGAGCAGGGGCTCCAGGAAGCTGCAGGGGTTGTGGGGTTGCAGTAGAGATTCTCACTCACGCGGGTGCCTGAGCTTTGCTCTCTGGGTCTCTGGCAGGCAGAGAGGGGAAACCAGAAGTTCTCCCACACACTCACCGAGCCGGGCTGGAAAGGATCGGGCCGAGAGTCTCAGAAGTTCTCAATTGCTATGGGGTGTTGGGAGCGGGGACTCCGGGGAGCCGCAGGGTCGCGGAGGCCTTTTTTTAGTTTCTTAAAACAGGGTGTCACTATACTGTCCAAGCTGGCCTTGAACTCACTTCACAACCCAGGTAGACCACAAACTCTCAGTAGTCCTCTTGTCTCAGCCTCCCAAATGCTGAGATTTCAGGGGTGCACTACCATAGTTGGCTATTAAGTCAATATAACTTTGACATGAAGATACAACCATACTCATACATTCAAAAACTAATATTAATAAAAAATATCCCACAAAAAAAAATTTTTTTAATCCCACATAAAATATTAGGCAACAGAGTCAAGTAGAAGGATTCATAACAAAATGATATATTTTAAGGATAGATGAGGGGCTATGAATGTACCTCAGTGGTAGAATGCTTACTAATAGCATATCTGAGGCCCTGGGTCCAATATCCACAACAGGAAACAAGAAAAAGGACAGATGACTATTAGAAAAAATGAATAACTCCTTGAGTTAAAAATAACTTTTGTCCCATATCCATAACAGGAAACAAACAAACAAAAAAAAAGACAGATGAATATTATAAAAAATAAATAACTTCTTGAATTAAAATTAAAACAAAAATTCACATAATTAGCTCAGCAGAGTAAAAAAATGTAATTTTTAAAATATTTACAAGTTTATAATAAAATTTAATTGACTAGGAATAAATAAAAGGATGCTTCATTAATTTGATGTACACATATACACAGCCTAAAAAACGTATCAGCTTGACAAAACAAACATTCCGAGATAAAGCTACAAGATAAGACAAATATGTCCACTCATCATCAACATTTTTCAAGAATAAAATACAATGCAAGTAAGGAAAACAAATTAAAGATAAAGAGGTACAATATTGTTTTTAGAGGCTGACTCCTCACATGAAAAAATCCTTAATCATCAAGCAAAAAAAAATTTGAGAATATAAAGAAGGCTCACTAAAAGGACCATATAAAATAATTATATGAAAATACACAGCCTTCATTTGTGCCAAAACAACCAAAATATGAAGGGAAAGATTTGCAAGTTATAACTGAAAAATACATACCACACTTAGGAATAAACTCACAAAATACTGAAGTATTTTTTTTTAAATAAATGAAACAACATGCATTGTTGAGGGATAAAACGATCCAGTAGCATCAAGAGATCAATTATCTTCAAATCATCTTATGAAAAAAGCATACTTAAAATTGTACTGTATTAGTTAACAAAGAAATTTATTGTATTCTATGGTGAATTATATGGTGAAAAAAAGTTATATAATGGAAACTTCAGAAAGCAAAATTCAACAAAATATTTTTGACAGAGATACACAATTAAAATTTTTTTTGTCAGGCCAGCCAGATAGCTCAGCAGACTAAGATGCCTTAGGCAGATGCAGGGACCAGGGTTTGATCCCCAGCATTCCGTGCCAGCTCCCAGGGTGCACTAAGACTGGACGTGGTGGCACCTGCCTGTAATCCCAGCACTTGGGAGGCTGAAAACAGAAGAATCATTACAAGTCAGATCTGTGTAGTGAGACCCTGTAGACCCTGCAGTAAATACACACACACACACACACACACACACACAATTTTTTTGTCAAATGGGCCCACATATTACAAAATTTCTGGGGTTTTTTGTTTTGTTGTGTTTTTTTGCAATGCTAGATATAAAACTAGAACTTTAAGCAAAGCTAGGCAAACACTGTACTGCTAAGCTATAGCCTTAGCCTTTATTATAAAGGCTTAATAAAGCTCTGAGGCAGTTTTAATTAATCCAGGAATTAAAAATGATATTAATCAGAATCACAATAGACTCTTTAAAATGAACTAAGGTAAGAGAATTCAAATGGAAGAATGTATATAATCTGGAATACATTCTGAAAAAGAGCAGCAATCAAAGAGGATCAGCGTAGCAGACAAAAAAGCAGACCACAAATCAAAGCATTTAAGCAATGTTACATAAGAGATACTCCATTAGAACATACTAACCCAGAAATAATGCACAAATGTAGGAATTCAACATGTATATTAATGTGTTTGTCAATTCAACAGGGGAAAATATGGATTTTTTTTAAATGCTGGCTAGCTGTCTTGACAAAATAAACTCAATAATCACACAAAAGTACAAAATTAAATGCATACGGACATCAGCTGCAGCACTTTCTGTAATAAAAAAAATCTAGAAAAACGTCTAATGTTCATTGAAAGAAAACTGGTCAATCAGCTAATGGTACATTAATACACTAAAATACTACAAATGATTAAAAAGAATAAAGAATAACTTGAAAAAATGTTAAGTATATGTACATACATACAAAACACATTCTACATAATAGCCCTATACTAAAATCTTATGTAAACAAAATATTTAATTAAAATATAAACCCTGAAAAGTAATACAATCAAATTGTTAACAAGTATTGATCCAATACATTGAGGCTATCAAAAAGCTTGATATGGCATGCTACTTATTTCCTTGATGTTTAAATATGTTATACTAATCATGGTTTTATTTGTAATAAAACTAGAAACAAATGTGTTGTTTTTTTGAA